>PVIJ01003908.1:0-126515 GCA_004024925.1 Scalopus aquaticus | reverse complement strand
GATACATGCACCCGTATGTTCATTGCGGCACTATTCACAATAGCAAAGGTATGGAAGCAACCCAGATGTCCAAAAATAGATGATTGGATCAAGAAGATGTGGTACATATACACAATGGAATACTATTCAGCATTCAAAGAAGATAAACACATGCAATTTGCAGTGACATGGATGGAATTAGAGGGGATCATACTCAGTGAAATAAGCCAGAAAGAAAAAGAAAAATATCAAATGGTTTCACTTATAACAGGACTATAGGGAGGCCGGGTGGGAGAGAGACACTCAGCAGGGGGAGTGGGGGGAGCGGGGGGAGGGGAGGATATGGGTACAAAATGGAATAGGAAAGAATTCAAGGGACCATGGAGATGGATCACGGGTGAATTGGTGGTGGGGTACCCCAGGGGAATACAAAATGTAAAAGACATAAATAACAATAATAATAAAAAAAATTGCGAGAGAGAGAAGTTTTGTATTTCTCATCCTAAAGGACAGATTACATTGGTCAACAGTGAGATTATTACTGATTTAAAAAGGCCCTAATCTGTAGTATCTTGGTGTGATGAACATGAATATAACTCTGACATTTTTTTTATTAGTTCTCGTTTTGAGGATATTTCATATAATTCATTTTATATGTTTCACCGTGTAAATTTATCCAGTAGGACTGCAACAACATCCTAAATCAGCCAATAATGATGTAATATTGCATTGCATTGCGTAATACCATCATGCACACATCATCCAGAGTTGCTTGCATCATTTTTTGATGCAATGCAATACTACTGCCAGGCGGCTGCTGAAGTAAGCTCACGTCAGCAGTGCACTTTAGAAAGCCCTGTCGGAAAGGTCGAGCATTGAAAATATTTCAAACTTTGTGCGAGACAGTTTAAGCTACTGTTCCATAGAACTGTTATTACTTTATCCATTTAGGCACAATACAGAATAGTAATGTGTTGAAAGTGCATTAATAGTGTGGCCAATTTCTGCTCTATTTGTAGGGAAGTGACATTTGCCAACCAGAAGAAAAGTATCACTTCTCAAATGAAGAAGGCTTATCATCATTCCTTCGGATGCAAGTTGGTGACCAAGACAAGCCCCTCATATATGCTGTGCTCCATGTACAACACAGCTTTCAGTGGTGAAATGGCAAAAGACCATCCGTGCTGTTTGCAGTTCCCATGGTGTGGAGAGAGCCAAGCAACCACATAAAAGACTGTTACTTCTGCTCAGTTCCTCTTCTTTCTGGCGGAATAATGAAGCCAAAGAAGTTGACAATAGTCTACCCAAAAAGTCTGTCTGCATTGAGACCAGTTCCACATGGTGAGGGACTTCCTATTCCAGAACCTCCAGCAGAATATTCTCTTGATTCATCTGATGAGGACAAGGGTGAGCCGATGTGTTCTTCTCCTGTTCCTTCAGCATGCAGTGATCCAGATTTTCACTGTGGTGCATCATCAACCCCACACAGACTAACACAGGAAGAAATAAATGACCTGGTTCATGATTTGGACTTAGCCAAGAACAAGGCACATTGCTAGGATCAAGACTCCAACAATGGAATCTTCTAGAAGAAGATGTCAAAATTTCTTTCTATCGAAAGCGCCACCAGCAGTTTGAGCCTTTCTTCAGAAAGGAAAGCACGCTGGTATTCTGTTCCGATATTGATGGCCTCATGAATGCCTTAGAAATCACTCATGACCCACAAGAATGGAGACTATTTCTAGATTCTTTGAAACTGAATCTTAAGGCTGTGCTTTTGCACAATGGAAACTGTCTTCCATCTATTCTATCCCGAACAGCTGTACAAGAGACAATCGAAGAAATCTAAGAAGTAGTCTATGACTTGATTTTTTATGGGTATTAACTGTAGGACTATTACTATTGGCATGCATTTCATGATGTAAACATCAATTTATTACAGATTACAAAAAAACTAGAGCCAAAATTAGAATTTGATTGTCATATTCGTGTTGAGCACATACAAATTGATAGGAAAGGACTATTTTTATTTCAGTAACATGACTTTTGTAAAAATTTGTTGACCAGTGTTATATGAGTAAAACTGAGAGTACCCCTCATTTTAACTTTAATTTCAGAATAAACATCGTTATAGATATAACTTGGTCAGTTAGACTACAAATAACAATTTTGTTCTAAGAGTTTTCTTGGGTCACAAATTTATCTCTTATAGGTTGTTCTAATTGATTTATTCCATTTCAACTTGACAGATAAACATGTTTTTTTATGGGATAAACAAAAATAGAAATATCCAATTCATTTATGTTTTTTGGGGTAGGCAGGGAATTTCATCTCATCTTGGCAGATACATGTTTTAATTTTAAATTGCCTTCTTAAGATGTAAAAGTTGTCATTAAATAAGACACATTTAAAAAGCACCCTCCCAAACCTACAAATGGCATACAAAATTTTAAAAATATTATTCTATTTTTGTTTCAGCAATATCTTTTAATGCCAGAGGAACTAAAATCCCTGTAAGGGAGAATTTGATTAATTAAAGAAAGTGACGCAAGTGCTCGATAACTCTGCCACAGAACATCTGGTTGGAAGTCGAAGTAATTGGAGAGGTGAAAACTGTGTCTGTGCCAGCCGAGGGTAGAAAAAACAACAGGTTTCAGGGAGTGGGGAAGGCAGAGTGTGGGTGGGGAGAAAGACGGGGCTCAGCTGGCTGTGCTGAGCCACGGCAAGCACAAATGTGAATGCAGAGAGAGAGAGATCAGCTGAACAGTGGGGTATCGCGCTCTCCAGATGCAACTAGAGGTTATATTTTTTCTCTCTTTATTCTCCATGCAGGGGCCTTCTGACCCATCTCCACTATAATCTCTCCGCCATCTCCTGGGTTTCTGGAGCTAGCAGGCCCATCAGAAGAGGGGAGCATTGTCCTGACACACAGTGGCTGTGCATGTAGTTACCTCAAGGCCCCGCATGGCCCCTGGGGCAGATTCTAGAGGCTCCACCAGGATGCATCCAGCCACATCCCCAAGAGACTGTCATGCCAGCCTGCCCAATTTCACAATTCAGTCAGAATAATTGAATTAATTTCACTCAATAATTCAAAATTAATTTTTTAAAGAGATGATTTCATTTATTTTTAATTGATTTCCTCTCTCAAAGCTTTTTTATAGATTACATTAAGCTAAATGAACTAATTTAAATAAATTTTCACAAAAAGTAAAATAATCATCTCGTTTATCACTTAAAAAAGCAATACAATTCTTGAACACTCAAACACTGATGATGATGCAGTTTTTACAAGAAAAGAATTAGCCTTATTCATCTTGAACAGACATTTATTTTCACAGATAACTACTTTGAGCTCATAGGAATGACTAGAAAAAAATGTATGTTGGGAAAATGAGTAATAACTAGTACCTCCCAGAGGCAGTAAGAGAGTTAAAGAGAGCATTCCTGAGGTTTCTAAGTTCTGGAGGTAACTGCCCTTCTCATTCTATGTTTCATCCCCCCGAGTCTGGAAATTCTCTAAAGTAGGCATCTTATCTCTCACCCTTCTTCTACAATTTATCTGCTTATGAAACATGCAAAATTTTGGTGTCATCATACAGCTGTTAATGAGAACAAACAAAACCAAAAAATGAAATCCAAGTCCACAGAATGGTCTATTTGGCTCATGTTCTCCCTAGATTCAAGTGACAATCATTTTTCTTTGCCAGTAGCACCCAGTCTTGACATTGGTAATTTGCAAGACATGGTCACATATGCTATTTCATAATGAAGTTTTAAACAATAATCCTAGTTTTCAGGGCAGCCATAGCTCTGTGTTCTTAGGAAGATCTACTGACTTCTTAGGCCATCAGGATATTTTCTATGCAAAAGTGTTATGACTTAGGAAGAGTTCAGGGTTTGGTGTTAGAAGATTCACTTCAACACTCATGAATCAAGCATTAAGAGACCTGTATGATCCCTGGTTTTTTTTTGTTTTTTTTTAAGATTTTTATTTTATTTATACATACAAGCTGGGGTACAGGCCAGAGGCGTGGGGCGGTGAGAGGGTTCACCAGAGACAGAGTGGGGAGCAGAACAGGCAGATCAGAAGTACACTGCTGAGGGGAGCAGTGGGCGAAGCAGGAGAGGTCTGCCGCACCATGTGGGATTCTCCCTGGCCGGGCGTCGAACTCGCGTCGCCACTGCCGACAGCTCCACAGCGCAGCGCTTAACCGCTGCGCCACTGGGGAGGCCCTGATCCCTGGTTTTGAGAGGTCATAGGATAAAGATAAAGAGAGTGATTATCTGTAGGAAGAAAATTTTGCCCTTGTATTCTGTCACCTTGAATAATTGGGTAAAATCTTTAGGGAAAACCGCATCTAAACTGCTCACCAAACTCATCATTGCCCCCATCCACCTTTCCTAAATACTTGCTAACTAGTAACCCAATATTAGGAGTCCCTAGTAATCATATGAAGTTAAGGTTGATATTGCGATAAGAAAAAAAAAAAAACATGCAAAAAGTCATTTTTCAGAAAGGTATCGGGAAGTTACAGAAATAGGAAATTTCCTTCCAGCCAATTTGCTCTTGTGACTCTCATTTCATGGCAATCAACATGAGTAACCATTAGTTTCATTTGAAAGTACTTTTTCAAATATTGGTGTAAGAGTTGTAAATTACTGAAGGACAGACTCATAAAGATCAGACTTTGTTTGTTTTGGTTATCTAAGAACATCTCTAAATGTGGGCCTTGGCAGGAAATAACCATTCTCTTCATAAAGTGATGGCGAAAAGGAGAGAAAAATATATTTTGTGAGCATGGGAGAAGTCGGGTAACAATGCCCTATGAAGAGGCCTATCATGAAAGATCATCTCCAGGTAAAGCAAATGGAATTATAGTAACTCTATATAAAAAGGCACATTTAATGTACTATACAGAGACAGGCTTTATGGAGAAGAAAAACCTGGGGTTGACAGGTAGAAGTAGTTTAAGATACCGTTTTCCTTTCTATTAACCCATTTATATTCTTCAACACTGGAGAGTCTTTAAACTCATTTCTTCCTCTTACTGGATTCTCAGACTTGTTTCTCATAGTGGTTTAGAAGGACCATTATGACGTGTCCCGAAAGTTGGAAATGAAAAGCAAACAGCTGTCACTATTAATAGTCAGATTTAAAAGATCAGATGATAATTTCGTTGAACTGAGAGCTAATTTTTCTTGTCCAGGTAACACTCCATTTGGTTAAGGAAACAGAGACTCCAACAAACGAACTGAAACCCCAGCTCCTAACCATGTTTCCCCATTCAGTGTTAGGACATCTGGGAACCATGCTTGCAAGGTCCTGATTGGGCCAGAGTCAGAGACTGCACTGCAGAATGGGAGGAACAGTGTGTAATGAAGTATCAGTGCCCAGTGAAGAAAGGAGAAAGATGAAAAAGAGTAAGAATTAGCCACTGGTGCTGCAGAACTCAGGAGACCCGCAACGGCTAATTTCAAATGGCTGGAGCTCTTACATCTTAGGAATGAACTTGCTTCTTGATGCACTCATAGCTCCCGTTACTGTTAATGCTGCCAGCCCACTGAGAAGAGAATGGAGCCCCTTACTTTGCTTTCATCAATTTGCTTTTTTTTTTTTTTTTTTTTTGGTGAAGGGAGAAAATCTGGCTATCTTTATGAATTAAGACAGGAAACTATGATAAAGTACAAATAGATTTAGGTAGGAAAAGAGAATAACCCATGAACCATAAGTCTTACCCTAAGTACACAGAGTGGATGACAGCTCATGGAAAGCAGTAGCAAAAATCCGCAGTGAAAGTCCATACATGATGAATTCAGAAAGTCAGGTACATTTCTGGTTTTGGTACAATCCATGCACACATTCTGCCCCCGTACATTTAGGTCAGAAAACTTGATGTCTCTATGGTAAATGTTTGGTCAACACTGCCAGTATTTTTGCAAAGACAGAAATTATGGTCCCAAAACCTTTTCTTGTAACTATTAGAATAATTCAGTGAGGGAATGAGAAGGCTTAGCTTCCAGGCAGAGAAAATAGTTCAGTAGTGAAATGAAATTGAACAGATGTAAAATTCTCAGTAATGGACAGTGCGCAAAGACACACATTTCTAAAATGTTCATATTGTAGTCTCAGAAGACGCTAATTCAGGATGAAATCTGTAGGATGATAAAGGTGTGAGTCTTGAGGATTTTTTCCTTTGGTTTCTTATGTTTCTATGTCTACATTTTTTCAGTTGATATCTGTGTGACGTGGATGGTTGAGTATAGGCATGTAGTGGAAAAGACTAGGGGCTGAAACATTTGTAGCATAATCAATACTTTCAAGAGACTTCTAGGCTGGACTCTCAGCTGCTCCCAGTAAGGCTCACTTTGACCCTAGTTGAGAACTCTGAGCCTCACTGCACTAATCTGCAATATTTTCTTTTGTTCTGAATCGAGGAATACATTTTTGATTGAGAGCACTTGCTCTTAAACTCTAACTCTTCATTCTAAAGTTAGATGCTGTCAAATTTTTATATATAATTACTATTAATGTGAATAAATTCATGTGAATAAATATCCACGTTTGAGTACTTCAAGCCTGCATTACAGGAATTTGTCCCACATCTACATATTCTTTAAATTGCCATTTTATTTCTGTTCTTCAATCTTTAAAATTGATATTGCCTAAAACTGATGTGTACACACACACACACACACACACACACACACACACACACACACACACACTTTGCTCTAAAATAAAGCAAAGTTCTACCTAAGTGAAAAAGACAGAAATAAGGCTAGAGAGCAGAGTATAGTCAAATGTCCATGATGTAAAGGGAACTTAATAGTCAGACCTTCCCAAAAATGTTACAAATAGCCTATTCCATGTCATTAAGAATGTTATCTAAAATGCTCAAGTATGCAGATTTCTTTAGATATTTCTAAATCATTAGTGAGTTAACTATTACATATTTCTAAAATCTAATTAGAGGTATAACTGAAAAACAATAAACTACATGTATTTAAACTTGACAAGTTTTGACAGATGCACATACCTGTGAAATCTTCATACAATCAGATATAACCAATACATCCATCACCCCCAAACAATCCTTGTGTCCCTTTATAATATATCCCTTTCACTTCTCTTCCACCACCAGTTCCCATACACAGGCAAATACTGATGTTTCTGTCACTACATGCTCATTTCCATTTCCTAGAATTTTATATAAATGGGTTAGGATAATATATGCTCTTTTATCATCTGGTTTATATTACCTAGCATATTTTTTTTGTGATTCATGCATGTTATAATGTATATCAAAAGTTCATTCCTTTCTGTAGCTCAACAGCAGTATCTCATTTTATGGATATGACATTTATCAGTGCTGGACATTTGGATCATTTCAATTTGTGACTTTTACAAATACAACTTTTATGAACAGTCAATATAAAGCTTTGCTTTAATTTCTCTTGAATAATTATCTGCAAGTGGAATGGTTGGGTCATATGGTTTTTATATGTTTAACTTTTTAAAGGAACTGCTAAATTATTTCTCCAAAGTAGCTTTATTCAGTTTTACATTATATTTACGTTTTACGTTAATAGTATATAAAGAGTTTTCATTTGACCACATCCTACCAACACTGAAGTCATTATGATGTATGTAGTGGGATCTTATTGTGGTTTCAGGCTGCATTTCCCTAACACTAATGATATAAAAAATCTTTTATGTGCTTTATTGCCATCAACATATCTTCATTGGGGAAATGATTATTCAAATGTTTTACAAATGGGTTTTCCTATTACTGAATTTTGAGAGTTCTTTAGTTACTCAGGATAAAAGTCTTCTGCCAGATACATAGATTACAAATATTTTGTCGTCTTTTGCTGGTCTTTTCATTCACTTAACATAGATTTTCAAAGAGCAGGCATTAATAATTTCAATTCAGTCCAATTAATCACTTTAAAAATTTTTTAAATATATTTTTTATTATTATTTATATCTTTTACATTATTGTGTATTCCCCGTAGGTCTCCTACCACCAATTCACCTGTGAACCATCACCATAGCCCTTTGTGCTCTTTTCTCCCCCGTTTTGAGCCCTTATCCTTCCCCTCCCTTGCTGAATGTCTCTCTTTTTTGGTTACCCTATATTCCTGTTGTAAGTGAAACCATTTGATATTTTTCTTTCTTTCTCACTTATTTAGCTAGCATGATCCCTTCTAGCTCCATCCATGTTGCTGCGAATTGCATGTGTTTATCTTTTTTGAATGCTGAATAGTATTCTATTGAACCACTTTTTTTTTTTAATACTGGCTGTTTTTAATGTCATATTTAAGACACGTTGGCCTACCTGAGGTCACAAAAGTTTTCTCATATATTTTCTTCTAGAAGTTTCACAGTTTTACCTGTAGATCTGATCCAGTTTGAGTTAAATTTTTTTTCTATGGTAAAAGGTACAAATCACAGCTATTTTTGCATATGAATATTCAATTGTTCTAGCACTATTTGTTGAAATAACTATTTTTTTCATTATTGAATTACCTTTATACCTTTGTTTAAAGTCATTTGTCTTTAAGTGTGTGAATCCACTCCATTGATAATATTTGTCTAATATTATGCCAATGTTGAACTGTCTTTTTTGTGTAGATATCTAATAATTCTTGAAATTATGCAGTGTCAGTCCTTTTTACATTTTCAAATTTTGTGGGTTTTTCTAGGTACTTATATTTTCATATGAATTTTAGAATCAACTTGTCATTTTGTACAAAAAAAAGTCTGCTGGAATTTTGAGTGTAATCATATTGAAACTACAGATGCATTTGGTGAGAATAATATCTGAACATTACTGAGTATTCTGATCCATAAAAATGGTATGTATTGCTCCATTTATTTAATTCCTTTTCAATTTCTCTCAGTGTCAGTAAAAGTTTTACAACTTTTAATGTATAGGTCTTTCATATCTCTTGTCAGATTTGCCCTTAGGTATTTAAATAATTAAGGTATGCTACTGCTCACTAAATTAAATATCTGATTGTAACATTTGTAGGAATATAGAATATAGAAATACAATTGATTTTTGTATATTTATCTTATATCCTGCAACTTTGCCAATTTCATTTACTAGTTCTAGTAGGCTGTTATGGATTATTAGGTTTTCAATGTAGGTGATTATATTGCTAGTGAATAATGGTGATTTTACTCTCTCTCCCCCCATTCTAGAGACTTCTATTTCTTTTCCTTACCTTCTAACACTAGCTAGAACATCTAGTTCAATGTTGAATTACAGAGGTGAAAGTAGACATTTTGTCTTGATTTTGATATTAGGAGTAAAACATTCAGTTTTTTACTATAAAGTATGATGTCAGTGTAGGATTTCTGCAGATGTTTCTCATCAATTTGAGAAAGTTTTATTTTATTCTTACTTAGCTTAGAGTTTTCATAAAGCACATTTTTTTTTTGTTTCAAAGCTTTCTATTTTCATTTCAGTGGTTTCTATTTAGTTGACTTTGATTTTTGTATTTTCATTTCTGCTGCTTATTTGGATTTAAAAAAAATTTTGGATTTACTCTTTTTCTAGCTTCTTAAGATAGAAGCTGATGTCAATGATTTCAGAATTTTAATTTCTAACATAGGCATTCAGTGCTATAAACTTCCCCCTAACTACTGATTCAGTAGTAGTCTGCAAATTCTGTTCACGTTGTATTTTAATTATTTCATAATATATTTTTTTCTTCTTGATATTCCATTTGAAATGAGTTATTTTGAACTACGTTAGCTTTCAAATATTTGGGTCTTTTCTAAAGATCTTTGTGTTAGTAATTTCTAATTTAACTCTCTTGTGGTCAGAGAACATGCCTTATATTTCTTCAGTCTTTAAAAATGTACTGAGAATTGTTTTATGGCCTTGATTTTTTTTTTGGCAAATTCTCTATGTGAACTTAAAAAGAATGTGTATTTTGCAGTTGTTTGGTGGAGTTCCTTTTAAAATAAATGCCAGTTAGGTCAAGTTGCTAGTAGTGCTGTTTAAATACACAGTGATTTTCTATGAGAAAGGGGTATCAAAATCTCCAATTATAATGTCGATCTGTTCATTTCTCCTAGCAGTTATATCAGATTTGTTTTATATATTGTTAAATCTTGTAATTAAGTACATGCATATTTGGGATTTTTTTTTGCCTTTTATTAAATGATCCTCTTTTCCTTATGAAATGATTTTTATCTGAAATCTTTGTTCTGAAATCTGTTTTGTCTGACATTCACAATGCTATTTTTATCAGTATTAGCATGACATGTCTTTTTCTATATTTTCACTTTTCATCTATTTTTTCTGTATATTTGAAATGTATTTCTTGTAGGCAGCATATATTGCTTTTTTATCCAATCCAATAATCTTTACCTTTTCGTTTGAAAATTTATACTATTTAAATTTAATGTTGTTGTTTATCTAACTAGACCTAAATACATTATCCTGTCATTTATTTTCTATTAGTTTCGTCTGTTCTTTGTTCCGCCTTTTATCTGCCTTGTTTTGGATTTAGTATTTTTTTATGTTTATATATTATGTCCTTTGTCAACTCAGCTATAACTTTTTTGTCATTTTGAGTTGTTTTAGGGGTGAGAGTATACATTTTTTAATTTATCAAGTCTACCAGGAAGTGATAGTATGTCAGTTCATATAAATGTCTTACAATAATATTTTCTTCCCTTCTGAACTTGGTGCTAGTTTCTTATGTATTATTTCTATACATGCCATAAATTCCTTCTTTTGTTAATATTATTTTTGCTCAGTCTAATTTTTTAAAAAAGGATTTAAATCCTTTAAAATCATATTTACTGATGTTGCCATTTATGGTGCTTTTCATTCTTTTGTGAATATTTATATCTGGTATTTTTTTCCTGGATATTGAACTCTAGGTCGACAACTTTTTTTTCTCTTAGTGTTTTAAAGATGTTGTTTCATAGCTTCCAATGAGAAATATGCTCTCCTCATTGTCTTTATTCCTCTGCATGTAAGTTCTGTTTTCTTTGCTCTCCCCCTGGCTGTTTTTAAGACTATCTCTTTATCAGTGATTTGAAAACATTTAATTATAATGTGCTTAGTGTAGGGTTTTTTTTTTTTTCATGCCTTTGTTCTTGGGGTTCATTGGAATTCTTGGATTTGGATTTATAATTTATCAAATTTAGAAATTTGTAGTCATTATTTTTTCCCATCCTCCCTTTCCTCCTTTCCTTCAGGGACTTACATACATTTCTGGCTGCTTAAAGCTATACCCTAGCTTGATGTTTCTCTATTTTAAAAAGCATCTTGTATCTACTTTTAATTTTAGATATTTCCTCTTGCTGTTTTCAGAATCCTCGGATTTTCTTCTGCAAAGTCTAATTTACTGTCAAAATTATCCACAAAGGCTCATAAGAGAGTATCATGAACACCTATATGGCAACAAATTTGACAAGTTAGAGGGAATGGACAGATTCTTAGAAACATATCATGTTCTAAGAATGAATCAGGAAGAAACAGAAGGTCTGAATAGACAAATCATGAGTAAAGAAATTAAAACAGTAATCAAAAGTTTCCCAATAAACAAAAGTCCAGGATCAGACAGTTTCACCAGTGAGTTCTACCAAACTTTCAAAAGAATTAATACCTATCCTCAAATTCTCCCAAACAATTGAAAAGGTGAGAAAACTTCCAAACACATTTTACGAAGTCAACAGTGCCTTCCAAAAATAGTTTTGATCTACAAAAGTTAAATAAGGATTTCTTTACATCATCCATGTCTTAGCCAGATTTTTGCACATACGTAATAAATAATGATCATTTTAATATCCTTGTTTACTAATTCTGATGTGTGTTAGTATAAGTAAGTTTTGATGAACTGTATTTTCATGCTTCTTTCCATGTATAGTATTTTTGATTGGCTATAACACTATGAATTTATGTTCTTGGGTCATGAATATTCTTGTGTTCCTATAAGTATTTTTGAGATTTGTTTCTGATTTGCTGTTAAACTATTTGGGAATAGTTTGATCTCTTTGGATGTTTTAAGATTTACAGGTGGAACTAGAACAGCATTCAGACTGGGGTTAATTATTCCTCACTACTGAGTCAAGATCCTTTTGTATCTTCTACCTACTGCTTTACGATGGCTTCCAGACTGGTTAATAAATACAGCAGTGTTTATATCCCTATTTGAGTATTGGACATTGTTAACTCTAATCTCTCAGATGAGTCTCCCCCATCCTTGCATGTTTTCTTTACATGCATGTACTGATCAGTGGTCAGCTAGACATTTAAAGGTGACCCTTTGAAAATTTCTGGAATTCGTTAAGCAGCTCTCTCTCATCTCTGATTCCTCCCTAGCCCCTGTTAATTCTAGTCATCTAGGTCTGTACACTCTCAGCTGTTTCCTCAAAACTCAGGTGGTCTTCTAGATAGTGTCAGGATCTACTCTCTGTTAGTGGCAGCACTCACAGAACTCACTTTTGTTTTCTATGTCACAAATATCACTGTCCTTCAATGTCCAATCATGAACTTGGAAGCCATATATATATATATGTATATACACAAACACACACACAGACACACACACACAGATATGCATGTTGGTATATGTACACATATGTACATATGTATATGTATGTATGTGTATATATGTGTGTATATATATGTGTATATATGTATATTTTCTATATTTTATCAGGTGGGATGATAAATCAAGGCCCTGTTACTCTTGATTGGAGGCAGAAGTCCCAAGCCTACTGTAAATGTGACAAAACTTTCTTTTTACTTAAGGGGAAATTTGCTTCTAAGAGAAATTGATGATGACTAAAACATGATGAATATTTTTAAAAAGTAAATATTAATTCTATGTTTCTTTGTTGAAAAGCTATAGTATTTTAGCACACATATTCAGCTAGTCCTAGAGAAGATTCTCTTGAATTAGTACCTAAAATTACATATGTATCTGTCTTAGGCAAATAAATCACAAATAAATCACTAAGAACTCTGGATGTCTTTATTTCCACACTCATATTATGGATATCAAATTAAATGTGATCTTTGTGTCCAAGACGGTTTCTAGTCTGAAATGATTCTGAGACCATCTCTTTTCTCTTTTGGTTTTAAAGTTGAAGGGAAAAAAAATACTTTGCCAAAAATACATGACAATTCACTTTGCAAGCTGAATTCTGTGCCATGGAAACTAACATAGAATCAAGGGCTGTATTTGGAATTACACTCATCATACTAAGGTTGGATTTTCCAACCTGGGGCACTGCCTGATTGTCATTTCCAGGAAAATGACGCGAGAAAATACTTTGAAGAGGGAAAATAATTATCCTCCTTCAAGAACTTCAAAGGTAGTCCTAGAAAATGAAAATGAATCTATTTCTCCTGACATCAGGACCATATTATCAGCTGTGAACTTGTTTCACGACATAAATTCAGAGTGGATAGTCTATTTCTCTGAACCAGATGCATACTGTAAGGAAAGAAGTTACTCACTCTCTCTCTCTTCAGGAGCCAACCAATGAAGCCAGGAGAGGTGCTGAGTACGGTAGAAGAATATTATGCTTCTTTTCCCCCACAGCTTCTTTCTTCAGAATCTTCTAAAAAGTCAGGGCTAATCCCAGAACACACTGCTCATGGTATCATCTTTCCTACCTTCAAGGTTCAGCTAAAATACTACTACTATTCATGAAGTCTTTTGCAAACAGGTCAACTTTCACTGCTCTTTTCTTACTTATTTAACAGTTTAGATGATCTAACTCTAAAGTATATATTTTGGTGTTGATCTTAAACTCTCTGGAATATTTTTCTATGCTTATATTTATTGTTTTATTAATGAACTGGTGAGCTACTTTAGGTCAGAGAGTATAAATTAATTTTCCTTACATCTTTTGCTGTGTCTAGTAAAATACTTGCAATTACCCCTGTTACCCTTAACTAGTTATTATTTATATAATTATGGTCAAGTCAACTAAGCTCTATTTAGTACAAAGTATTTTAATCTATATAATTTAGAGTTTAGATTAACAGCTTCACATGGTTCTTTATGATGCCAAAATTTATAATGAAACTGATTCTATATAAAATTCCATTCATTCAATTTATATTTGTTGATACCAAAACTGTGCCAAGCACTAATGATAGGTGCTATATTAATAAAGATGATTAAGACAGAGAACTCTTAATTTAGGGGAGGAGGAAGGAATTGGTTAAGGGGCAGATATATGTGGGTCTATAAAAATTCAGCACAGGTGGATAGAATACATTAAGGGAATATTTAATCAGCTTTGAAGCTGACTTACAAATTCCACTGGCAATTTGACCTTGGGGGGAGTGGAGTTTGATTTGGTTATTTAACTAGGATGGTCATGAAATCAGCTAATAACACTAGTCAGACAATTCTTCCAAAGATTTAATATTTAGCTATTTTGTGGATAATGTGAGCCTTCACAGAAGAAATGTTCCTATGAAAATATTCAGAATAATTCTTTCAATCACTGAAAGATAGAACATAAACATCCATATTGGTTCTGTACAAATACCTAGGAAGGGATATTATGGCTTTTGGAAAAATTGTAACCACTGGGCTGGGTGTCATAGAGTGAATAAGAATTTAGAGTGTGGTGGACCTTTATGCTTATCCTTCCTAAAAACTATCAGTATCTAGAGATTCCAAACTTTCTCAGCATCATCAATGCATTTCTCATAGAGTCTGAATTATATTTTTCATTAATAATCATTCTTAATGACTAAGAGATATTCTTGTGTTGACCTTATGCCCTTTATCAGTTCCACAAATAATTAACCTCCCCAACAAAAATCAGCATGAAAACAGAAGGAAGCTTCTATGAACAAGTTTCCCAGATCTGAGTCAAGATCTCCTGAGTGAGCGCCACAAAGCTTCCTCTCTCTTCACACAGTTCTCTCCAGAATTAAATGCTTATTGACTTCACACTAATATCCATTTAGTAATCTGCGGTTTTTGTTTGTTTTAATATAGCACTCAGTTTTACAGTAGAGGGGAATTATGCAGTTTAGAAGTATGAATATTAAAAAAGGATTTAATTAAATCTGTTGCCTGAAACCTCTGTCTAAAGCTATAATGACAAATTTAGTCCATATTTATTATGGTGCACAGGGGACCTTAACCAGATCATTAGTTTATATGCCTTACTCAGTAGTGAAGTTCTAAAACTTTACATTTTGCATATTATTACATTATTCATTTTTCCAACTAGGCATAAAATACGACTTCCCATGAGTACAATACCTAATTCTTCAAAATATACAAAGATAGCAATAAAATGATTAAATTACAACTCTTACATCTGTTCTTCTTGTCTGATTATAAATTAAAATGTTTTAAAACAGGAGAAAACAATTCAGGTAACAAATGGATTTAAACTGTTCAACTTCTCATAGGTTGGGGAGCAAATAAATACAGACACATAAACATAGAGACAGACACACAGCCATGCAAAATTATGGAAAGCTGTCCATATAAAGCTGGATTTCTTCTCATTTTCCATGACTTCCAGTGACTGCGAAAAACATTTCCCTGATAAGAGATTGCAGTAAGTTCAATGCACTCTCTTCCACTGATGACATGAAGTTTAAACTAGTGAATGGAAGTGCCAATATCTGAGAAATAACTGAATGAGATTATAGTGTATATAAAATACCCTTTATTTTAAAGCCAAACTATAAAATGTTATGTCTGCCAGGAGGAAAATATTTAATGCCATTCTAATCCATTAGCTATCACTGCAAAATGCTGCCTTGTGTTTCTTTAACAATCACACATTAACTCATGGTTAATTTAATGATGGAAATAGCACATGCATAAGCTACCCTGACCGTATTTTTGGTATAATCTGTGAAGTCATCAACCATTTCAGATAATGCAGCCATTATCCACAAAACACAAACTTGAAAATGCTTATTAATTATCACTTATGAGGCATTAATTTGAATTTAACTAACGAGAGTCTCAACACCAAAAAATGCACAACGTTATTATTTTTTTTAATAAGTAGTAACCTAACATATACAACTTTGCAATCCTGGAATTCATACTTCAGGGGTCAAGGTACAGATGTCTGCTCTGAATTCATAGCATTCTCTTCAAAGTACTGTTTAAGAGGTGTTATCTTGATGGTAAAGTACAAGATTTTAGACACCTCATCAGATGAAATATCATGTTAGTCTATCAAGGCTGTTCACATGCACAGTTCTTATGTGAACCAAAAATATTATGTGCAAAGCCAAAGAGAGACAGACAACTGAATATGCCAAGGACTCATTTTTCATAGAGCACAGATGGAAGAATGGGTTGGAGAACTTTGGGCAAGACAGGAAAACTGGAATGTTAGCATTAGTTCTTCTTAGGAAAAGGCAGCTAGGACTAAGAAGTAAATATATCAGGATAAAGGAGCTTCCAATCAATGGGAAAGTGTTCGCTTCAGAAGAAGACTGCTAGGAAGGGAGTGAGAGCGTGTTTCCTACGCAGTCAACAGTGAGAATCCACTCTTCAAGAGAAAAATTTCAGATTCACCAGCAACTCCCAGTATTTGAGTGAACCTGACCTCTGGTTTATTTTTGCTTTACACCCCAGACATTGCAATAAAATTATGAGAAACTGAGGTTCGGTATATAGGCAACTTTGCAGGAATCATGAGTACATTTTCTTCAATGAAGAGTTCTACAGATTTTTAGATTTTTTTTAAAAAAATAAAAATTGAAAACAAGTTAATGAGAAATTATTTTGTCCCCCTTCTAAACAGGGCTACACACACACACACACACACACACACACACACACACACACACCCTCTTATTCAAGCTATGTAATCTACTCTTTGAAAGAACAGATGCTTTTGTGCCTTCAAATGATCACCATAAGGTAGGACCCTAATTCTGACCAACTCGAAGAACCCCCAGGTCAAAATTTCCCGAACCTAACACAGCTTTCAGAGCCATGGGCTGCTCAAGTAACTGGAGCAGAATTAACAAGGTAAGGTTTGCTCATTTTGTGAATATTTTCCCACAGATGTATGCATGAAGAAAGCCAGTGTGATAATCCAGAACTCCTAAATGTTTCTGAATCAACGGGGTTGCCATGAAACACTTTCAGTTTTCTCCTATCATGAATGGATGTATTTACTTTAGATGAAAATTACCCTTTATATTTCCCATGACATATGTCTTCCAGATAAATTTTATGTTGTTATTATGAAAAAGCTTTTTTTTTTGTATTATGACTGCTTCAACCACAAACTGAAACACATGAAATGAACAGCCATACAAACTGAAATGATTGAGACCTTTCCCAGTTACTCAACTGAATACGAGGAAGCTACAGTGCCCTCAAGATTGAACTCACTGCTAGGAAAACAGTTCATGGCTGATAATGTGGAAAGACAAATCTAAATGATACTCTCAGGAAAGCTAGAAAGGGAGACAGAGAGAGAGGGAGGGGGAGAGATGAAGGTGAGAGGGGAAGAAGGGTGGAGGACAGGGTGGGGGAGAGATGGTGACAGAGAAGGAGGGGCAGGCTTGTTTGGAACAAATGAAATCTGTAAGCTTTCCAAAGGAACATACTGTAGTTTGGTCAAATAGTCCTATTCAAAAACCACCTTTGATTTATATAATAATCTGCAGATACCCAGCCCCACCCCACAATCTGTAGGGAACAACATACCACCAACACCAACTCTGGCTTTATTACAGGACATCCCCCTATAAATAAAATCTAGATCTGGCCTCTGTCCACTGCTTTTCTAAATGAGCCCAGCCAGCCTGGCCCATGTTTTTTCATTTCATTTTCTGGAGCCAAATGACTACCATCTGCTGTCATGAAGCTGTCACACAATCAGTAATGGAAGATTTCTAAGGAATATAATGGCTGAAGAATGAATATATGACAGTCCAGCTCCTATCTAGCAGGAAGAGAACAGCAACCCATTCGAAAAGAAACAGCAGTGTGTTCTCCCACTTCTCAGCAAGTGCATTGTAATACAAATCTTTATTTGGACTCAAGACGTTGACAGGTCAATTGAACAGAATAAGTCTAGTTTATGATGCAGTTGTCAGAACTGGTTAAAGCAGGAGTCTGTTTACCGACGTCCTGAGATATTCCAACAATTTTTCTTGCAAACCAGCACCTTGAGGTTAATTACTTTACCAATTTGAGTAAATGGCAAGCCATATTCCCATCTGTCTCCATTAGTTCCCCACTATTTCTCAATTTATGATGACTGGGGTCAAGGCTGTGGTACAAAAGAAGGAGTAATAAAGCATGAATGGAGTAATTTTCTGTTTATACAAATGTGGTAACCATGGCATAAATAAGGCAAAGACATTCTGAACGTGCATATTCTTAGCTTTGAAACCTCTGGATGCTAACTATATTTACAGTAAATGTGTTTCCTAATTTGGAAGTATAAAACAAATACAAGTGACACACTGCACTTTCCATATTTATGGGCTGCAAGTTTAACTCTCATATCACAGGCAGCAGGACTTTGGCTGAGACCAGAAAAAGCCAAGTCATAAAAAGATTTCTGAAAGGACTAGAACAGTTGAATTCTCTTCAGCTTCGTCAAAAGTAAGTTATTTGGGCAAGAAAGAAATGTTAGACTATGATGGTAAACACAGAAGGTATGTATCAATGAGTCTTTTCATGTGGCATACATATTTCAATCTCTATAGATTCAATGTTAGAATCCCTTAAAATCTATCTAAAAGTGTGACAATGAAAAAATGGAGGTATCGACATTTTTATTTCCTTTTATCACTTACTTCCTCCCTCTCTACCTGTGTCTTGCCCTTTGTTTTTCTGTTTCTCTCTCTTGTTCTAATCATTATCAAACATAAAAAATTTATGTGCATTTTTACAAAACTGAATCCTACATATATTTTAACTTTGAATTTCACAGCATATTATTTCAGTATTCAAAACAAAATTCATAAAATTTAAGAAGATAGCCATTTTCTTCAGTCTATTAATAGATATGACAGATTGATACGTTTTTACCTAATCTGCTTTTCTCAAACACTGGCAGTTATAAGGGAAAAAAAAAGAGGAAGTGGAGATAAATTTTTGGCCACTTGCCACAAATGGTCAAAGCGATCATTAATTAAGTACCACAATAAAATAGATTTTACAGCAAATGAGGCATAAGACATATATTTCACAATAAAGGATCTAAAACAGAATAGAAGTGAAACTACTGCTCCACAATGACTGTAAAGTTCTAGATTGACATTGTCATTCACTAGGCGCACATTCAAAGAAAATCAGTTAGGAGGAAAATATAGCAAGAAAACAGATTTTCTTAACTTATAATGGGCTACATGGAATAACAGGATTTCTTCTCACCTTTCAGATGGACTTTTAGGCAAATGGAATAGTCTTTTTCTGCCTGGTCTCTGGAACCTAAGTCCCTTTCGCTTTCAGGAATCCTCTGTGTATCTTCTGCCCTGCTTAACTGTCCCTACTCCTTCCTCCCCCTGTCACCCTGAAGCACCAGTTACTATTCTATGGGGGTAAAAAGCAAAGTCTTGCAACATTCTGGATTTTCTTTCTCATCACTAATGTGATGAGAAATACTACTAAAATCCATCCCCCAAATCCTCTGACTCTCCATGACCCATCAAGATGTACTCCCCTTGCTGAGGCCAGGCCCATTCTACTTTCTCAGGGCTGAGTCCTAGAAAGGATTTTGTTTCCTTCCAGGCAGAAAGCTGGGGAGGCAGAAGCCTGGATCCAGGACCCCTCAAATTCTAAAAAAAGAAAAGGGGGCAGTGTGGCTAAGTAGAGGGATAAAAGGAGAGATGCAGAGAGTTGTGGAAAGCATTCCTGTATCATTTGAGGGACAACACAAGAGTAACTAATGAGTGGAAGAAGCTGACTTTGAAGGTAAGACTTTGAAAAATTACTTGTTTAAAAGCATATAAAGAGAACAGTCATTTGACCAAAGTATATTTTAGCTCTGACTAGGTAGCAGATGTGTAACATTCAGAGATGAAAAAAGAGACTCTTGTCCCTGAAGATGGGCAAGTTTTGTCCTAGTCTAATGGGCAAAACGGACAAGATTACATCATAATGTGGTGTGAGTGTGTTAAGAGGAACATACAGGGTGCCATGCACGCTATGGTTGAGGCACCTAAGTCAGCCTCGGGAGATCTGTGGAGTGGAACCAACATGCTGGTAGCATCTTCGCACACAGATACCCTACACTGCCCAAAATTCTGTCAGGTAAGAATCACCTCCACTGAGACGTATTCTTTTTAAGTTGTAAACAATTCCCAAGAAGGGTAAGAGTAAGGACTATCAGTCTTTTGTCTTCTAATGTGAATTCATTTAAACATGCTAATACAACACATAGGAAGAAAACCTCAGAAATAATCTAGTTCCGTGCCATTGTATTGAGGAGGAACGTGCAGCCGGGGAGGTTGGGAAAAGCAGGAGATTCTGGGGGACTCCTGCTGGCCTGCCTGCTCCAGGGGATGGGCCCTGAGTTGGCTGGCGTCATCTGCAGTCTCACCTGCACATGCATTGGTGCACAATGGCAGTAATACTCCTCATATGCAACTAAAGAGTTTTGGGCCTTACCTTTTCTTCCTGATTATAATATTCCCTCCTAATTTTTCTTTTTTCATATAAAACGTGCCCTGAACATCCCTCATGTATAATGCACTGTGATGAGTGCTGTGAGCCTTTATCTTATTTATTTTACACATTTATCTATCTTAATAAATTGTACACTTTTATGGGTAAATTGTAACGTATGTGAATTACATCTCAAAGTTGCCAGAGGGGTGGGTAGGGGGATGAAAGTAAAGAAGAAAGAGTGAGCAAACTGATGACATAAGGGGAAAACGATAAAGGTAAACACGCATGGAAGAGAAGGGTTGGAAGGAATACAAATCCACAATCCCTAACCACAGATTCTGAAATCTAAAATACCCTCACAACTCAGTTTTCTGTTGACTCATGTGGAATCTAACCAGACCTGTACTCATTTGGCAATATGTCTACTTAAAATTGACATTAGATTATGTAGAATCGTCTTTTCTACTTAGACTAGTTAGTCCAGATTGCTGCAGAAAAACTGAGATGTTTGATTATGACATGTGGCCCGAAACTCTGCTAAGGGATTTTATAGTTAAGTATATGTACCATATTACCATTCTACAATCTAAAAAATATGTTTGAATTCTAAAACACATTGATGCCAAAAATCTTGGTTTGGGGATTACAAATCTTCAGTAGGAAAGATAGAGTCTTAAATTTTAATGTGGCCCTATCTTGTTTTTCCAATGAAGTTTTAAGCTCTCAAATACAGAGGTCCCACTTTAAATTTCTCTGTATTTAAGGTATTTCAGCAACTTTCAAGGTCTTATAAATACCTAATTGATTTAATCAATGAATATACACAATTTTCAATATGATGAAGTTGATTATCTTTCGGTTTTTGGGAAAAAATGTTTTCAGGGAGAATAGAGAAGATAATTAATTTTTATAGAGGTCAATAGTCTAGGCCACTCAATCCAAGAAGATACCACTGATCTAATCCATATGAGATATGGGGAGAGTCTGGCCTGTAATGTCATTTAAAAACTGCACATAATTTCTGATTTCCCAGAGGTCAGTCAAGCAACCTGTCACTTTCTTCTGTATGTAAAAACTGGTGTAGTATGTACTCCATCTGTCTCCTAGCACTCTTGTAAAGATAAAACAAGAAACCCTGAGCTCAGTAAGGATGCTGGAAAGTAAGACATTCTTAGATACAATGGTGTTCTCATAATGTACACATTGCCTCAAGTAATGGGGTCAGTCCAGAGATTATTCTTTTTCTACTTACGGATTTTCTCTCTTTGGGCAGTCACATTATTTCCAGGTTAAAGGGTGCACTATACATTTTCTCTGGAGAAGAAACTATGAGGCTAATGAGCTGAGGCTGAGAGCTTTAACTGTGCTTAGGTAAACTGCAGTGACACAAAGTTCAGGGTTTTGGGGAACGTACCTAATTAGATGTAGTAGACAGAAAAATTTCTACAAGATGGCTTCCTACCAGTGTAATTAAGCTGTGTGAATCAAAGGGATTAGGTTGGTAAGACACAGAAAGGACTGGAACACTACAGCTTAAGGCATTTCTCAGGAATCTGCTTGAACTCCTGAGAGCTCACATTGTGGGTCTATATATAGTAAATTGTGTCAGTAGTTGGATGTAGAGCATTTACCACTTACATGCCACCAGAACCCTGTGCTTCCCAAGGGAAACATTCTCTCTTTAACTGATAACTCAGTTTTTCTACTCCAAAGGTCCAACCAATAAGGGACAGACTAGTGCAAAGGTTCACATGGAGTGCCTACAGGACAGGCCTGTGTGTCAAAGAGTCATGATGAAAATCAACAATCAGCTTTTTTAAAAGCCACAAAAAGCACATATCAAAATAGGTAAGGGTGTGGTGACAGAAAAAATTGGTGCTACAGTTTCACACAGAGACTGTTGGCAAGGATTGATGAGTTGAGTTCCCATTAGAATGGGAAGAGTTCATCTTAAACTAAAGATAGGGAGGGTGCAAATAAGAGATGCTTCTTAGAAAGCCAAGGGGGATCTTAAACAACAGTTGTAGAAAGAAAACTTATGCATAATTCTTTCCACATGGAGTTATAGGAGGGCAGTAATCTGCCTTGGGTGGTACTTCTGTCCAAGCTTTCCTCTTCTTAACAGAGATACCAGTGCCGCCAAAGATCTCTGGACCATGAAGTTAGAGCCCTGCCTGACATGCACACTGCAGCCTCTGCAGAGTGCCTGTCCAATGAGAGATGCTCAATAAATATTTCTGAAATATAAGCAAATGAATGAGTGAAAACAATGCATGGAAGGAGGATGATACCTGCAAGTGCATCCTGAGCCACTTGAATCTAGATAACATGATAATACATATTGAGAACCCTAAAATCTCCACAGAAAAGCTAATCAACATAATCAACCAATTTAGTAAAGTAGCCAGATACAAAATCAACACACAAAAGTTAGTAGCCTTCCTATATACAAATAATCAATCTGAAGAAGAGGAAATCAAGAAAACCACCCCTTTTACAATTGAAACAAACAAACAAACAAAAAATCAAATATATGGGAATAAATCTAACAAAAGAAGTGAAAGACCTATACAAAGAAAACTATAAAACATTACCAAAAGAAATAGAAAAAGACACAAAGAAATGGCAAGACATCCCCTGCTCATGGATCGGAAGAATTAACATTATCAAAATGGCCATACTACTGAAAGAAATTTATAGATTCAATGCTATTTTAATAAAAATTTCAATGACATACTTCAAAGAGATAGAACGAATACTGATGAAGTTCATTTGGAATCACAAAAAATCTCGAATAGCCAAAGCCCTCCTGATCAAAAAGGAGAATGGAGGTATCACTCTCCCAGACCTCAAAATGTACTACAAAGCCATAATAATTAAGACTGCATGGTATCAACAAAAATAGACACACAGATAAATGGGACTGAATAGAGAACCCAGAAATCAACCCACAAATATATGGACAATTAATCTTTGATAAAGGTGCAAAGAATATTCAGTGGAACAAGAAGAGTTTGTTCAACAAATGGTGCTGGGAAAACTGGACGACTACATGCAAAAAAATGAAATTACACTATTCCCTCACACCATGCACGAAAATCAATACAAAATGGATAAGAGACTTGGACATAAGACCTGAAACCATAAAATACATAGAAGAAAACATAGGCAAAACAATACATAACACCCACCTTAGTAACATTTTTAAAGACACATCCCCCAAAGCAAGAATAGTGAAGGAAAAGATAAATAGCTGGGATTACATCAAACTAAAAAGCTTCTGCACAGCAAAAGAAACATTAATCAAAACAAAGAAACAGCTTACAGACTGGGAAAAAACTTTTGCACTCCATACAACAGACAAGAGACTGATCACAAAAATCTACAAAAGAACTCACATGACTCAACAAAAACAAAGCAAAAAATCCAGTCAAAAAATGGGCAGAAGAACTTAACAGACACTTCTCCAAAGAAGAAACGCAGATGGCCAATAGGCATACGAAAAATTGTTCAACATCTCTCATAATCAGGGAAATGCAAATAAAAACCATAATGAGATACCAACTTATACCAGCAAGAATGGCACGTATTAAAAAAACAGGGAACAACAAATGTTGGCGAGGATGTGGAGAAAAAGGAACTCTCCTACACTGCTGGTGGGAATGCAAATTAGTCCAACCACTGTGGAAAGCTGCATGGAGGTTCCTCAAATTGCTAACAATGGAGCCTCCATACGACCCAGTAATACCACTTTTGGGAATCTACCCAAAGGACATGAAAACATTACTCCAAAAAGAGACACGCACCCGCATGTTTACTGCAACATTGTTTACAATAGCAAAGTTATGGAAACAACCCAGATGCCCCAAAATAGATGATTGGATCAAGAAGATGTGGTATACATACACAATGGAATACTATTCAGCATTCAGAAAAGATAAACACACCCAATTCACAGCAATATGGAAGGAGCTAGAGGGGATAATGCTTAGCGAAATAAGCCAGAAAGAAAGAAAAAAATATCGAATGGTTTCACTTATAACCAGAACATAGGGGAACAAAACTAGAAAGAGACATCCAGCAAGGAAGGGGGAGGATAAGGGCTCAAAAAGGGGTAGAGGAGGCACAAAGGACTATGGTGGTGGTTTTGGGTGAATTGGTGGTGGGCAACCTATGGGGAATATACAATAATGTAAAAAATATGAATAAAAAAAAAGTAAAACAAAAAAACAAAATCAGAATGCTGGCTACAAATTATAGGGGAAGAGTGGTGCCATTTCCCATGTCCCCTTCTCCCTTTAGCTCACATCAACAGAGGGGGCCTTGGTGTGGATTGGGGGCTTTGCTCCTCAGGTCTGGTGCAAATGAGATTTCATTTTCTTAATATTATACTAAGCTCACTGCTGTTTCATTATTATGGCAAAATGGTTGGTCCCTGAGTATTTGTTAAAACAAAAATGGCCCTCTCAGATTGCCAACAACCCATGCATTTAGTCTCCATCCCTTTAATAGCCTTCTCTGAAAGCATCTGCCAGTCACCCTCCACTTTCACAGGTTTCATTCACCTTGACAATGAGGAAATAAAGAGTGAGTGGTTCACATGTCAAAATTCCACAGCGGACAGCACTATGTATATCTACCTAAACACTGAAGGATACCCAAGATAATAAATGTAAAAATATGAGTCAAGTGATCACAGATCATTACTGCTAAATGCTAGAACTGGAAAGCTTCACATGGCCAATGATTCTCCAAAAGTTCATTTGGTGGTCATCCTTTTCTATCTTTTTTACATAGCAAATAACATATTAGTAAAAATTTTCTGTTCAAGGTTTTTTTTGTGAGCCTTTGAATTAATTATAAAAATAATCGGCATCTCCTCACCAAGAAAAGTGACATGGAACGTCTTGAGCCTATGTTGCTCCTAGGGTCTGTTCTAAATCCCAGCACATTGGGTTTTACCACTGCGTGTATGGTTTTCTCATCTTGCCGATACTTTCCAAACCACCCACATCCCAAAGAATTTACTTTCCTCAAGTGGAAAGTATTCCTTGCTTCTATAAATTCAGGGATAAATGTTCATCTTCATCTCAATAAAACATTCCATGGCAAAATTTTCTTAATGGAATTAAAATGCTCATTTCTGCAATTAAGATTAGCTCCTAAAAGTAAAACATGACACTTTACCAACCTTGGAAACAGGTACTTTCTAATCAGTTGAGTTCTAGCAATTAGCAGCTAAACCATGACCAAATAATTACACTATGGTCAAGAGGTCAAGGTCCTAGAATCTTATTTAAGACAGAGTTCCAATCTTTTTAAAAGTGTGATTGTAAAACCCCTCACTGCATAGTAGCTGGTGGTAGGAAAGATTGGACCAGAAACTATAAATGCATTTGAAGCAATGCTTTGTCTCAAGGTCACCGGCCTGAGCTGAGAACACTTAAATTGT
The DNA here is from genome assembly GCA_004024925.1 of Scalopus aquaticus. NCBI lineage: Eukaryota > Metazoa > Chordata > Mammalia > Eulipotyphla > Talpidae > Scalopus > Scalopus aquaticus. The sequence continues at coordinate 100,468 of PVIJ01003908.1, read as the reverse complement.
AATCAAGGCCACTCACTGAACCATGAGTAATTTTAGGCAACTTTCCCGGGTGTGTGCTGACGTAACCAAAGAACCTCATCCTGTTTGACCGGTATGGAAATCAGCAGTTAGATTGAAATATTTGAAGGTTACTGTCCAAAGGAGGTACTTTTCACCATTTTCTGGCCATTTTAGCTTTTTATATTGATTATCCTTAATTTTCATAAGTATATTAAACTACAAATAGAATTTAATTCCTCTGCTCCCTCCCTCCCCATCTTTCAGGGTCAGAGAGATGGTCCCTATGCAAGTGACAAGTGACTATTTACTAAAAGGTAGACAATATTCAATAAGAAAAAGTCATAAATTTGCTTCTATATAAATACATAGAACAATCTTCTGAACTGAAGGAAAAGTAAACTGGAAAACTTCCTTTAAATAAATCTGACATTGAGGCTCAAAATTAAACAGAAAGACATTTCAATGCACTTTCTTTTAGGTACATAGTTTGGGTGGCATGAAGAGAAGAGCAAAATGTATTTCTCACAGTATAATAGAGGCTTCAGAAAGAAGATCTTATAGCAGTGGTTTTTATTAAATAAGAAGACCAACCTGGCTATGAGAGACGTGGAGGTGTTCACTTCGCTCTCCTGATACACACTGTGAGCTTAACCATCAAAAAATCTAGTTATGATAATATGAAATAAGGAAAGAAGTCTCTTGTAGCTTTCAGAAAACCTATAAACTGTTAGCAGACGGAATTAAGTAGCAAAAAGGAAAGTGAGAAGTACAAGTCCCCAAGATGAAGCACCTGACAGGTTGAGAAATTAAACTAAGTCCTTATGTTGGGGGGACTTGGGTCTGTGGGAGCCTTGAAACATCAAGCACCCCTAGGTGAATTTCTGATAATTCTTTGCAAGCAGGTGGTGCCAACATGGAATCTGACTGCCGAAGGACATTTGGATCTGCCCTGCATCTGGGAGGATTACAGAGGGAACTTTGGTCTTGGAGACAATATGTTCACATCACACCTGCTTTCAGCTGCCACAGGCTACAGTGTGGCCCAAGGAGGAGTCATTTCAGAGCCACAGGAACTTTGGATTCAACCTCTAATTTGCAAAGTGCATCTGCTTTATAGACCCGTTTGACAGCAGTTCCATAATTAGAAAAACATGCCTTATATTTTCACACTCCCCAAACCATAAAAAAAAATCTGGCTTTATTTTTAAAACACTAATTACATGATGGGGGGGAAAAAAACCTTAGTTTCAGGGAATACACTCAACTAAGGTAAATAATTTGTAAACAGCTTAACAAAATTTCTCTGGTAGCAGGGAAAACATGTGATGTGGTAAACTGAATTAAGGAAACATTTGTGCCCAAGATGCTGACTTATTCTACATATTGGATTCATTGAAGTGTTGCAGCTAGTGTTCCTTAAAGCAGCCAATGCTTTAAGTTGAAGTTATGGAACTTATATTTTTATTTTGGTGACACATCATTTGGGGCACTCTAATTGGATGGGGTTAAAGAGAGCCAGTCCAAATAAAAGCCTTAAAATAAGTTCCAAACATCTTTTCATGGGAAAAAGAAATTCTATTGGTATAGATGGAAATCAGAATTTTAAGGAGAATATAGTCAGTGATTGGTTCCTAAGGGACTAAGAGTTTCTTGGATGGGATGATGATGATGATGATGATGACAGGCACTGTGCTAAGTGTGTTATATGAATTATCTCTGGTAAATAGCACAGCAATTCCGTGAAGTAGAATCCACTTTAATTACCATTTTACTGATGAGGATATTAAAACATGCAAAGTACATAACCTCCCAGTGTTATGAGACCTTTATTCTAGGGTGTTTTATGATAGTCCCTTAATAAATATTCCTGAGATCCTCTGTTAGGTACCTCAAACCACTCACCCCATGATTCTAAATGACAACAGAAAAATCTATCATTTCTGATTATCATAGATATTAGGATATGATCCATCATGTTCTATAACTAAAAATAGAATCAATATGAAAATTTACAAATATGATTTTAAAAAAGAAGTCCAGGGGCTATGAGGAGATTTTCTGATTTTTAAGTCACTGACTGTTATGTCCTGGGGTAGTCCATTGAAATTTTTGCCTGAGTTTCAAAGCCCACATTTTGAGACTTTCATGCTGCATCAAAAATGCATTAAGCACCAGCATGATTCTCAGTGGAGAAGTAAAAGAAATTACGAGTAGGTAAACCCTTTGGAACAATGACATTTGTTCTGATAATGGGTTAGCATTACATAGCTTAAGATTCCTATAAAAGCGGTGTGTTTCTGATTTACGTAGTTTTTGTTTTTCACTCACAAGGTAGATTTTTGTTTTCCGCCTCCTAAGACTTCCCCAAATTCACAAAGGACGACAGGCTTATTTCAATTCAAAGAATCAAACGCCTTCAGATGATACGCTTAGTTTTGCATATTTGTCCCAGTTGGCAGATGCACAGAAATGGGACAAAGCTACCTTATGAAGGGAGAACTCCCAGGCAGGGGCAAGATAGGGGAACTAAGTTTTCAACGTTGGTGTAGAGAATTGTTCTTCTAAGTCTCCGAACTTCCAGCCATACTATCTTTATGCTCCCTTCTGTCTCCTCTCTACACATCACTCCATACTGCTACTTTTATCCTACCTTCATTATTTGTCAGATTTACCCAACTGAGTTTTAAGTGGCCACCTTACTCCAGTACAAACTCTCTGACTACTCACATGTATTTCTGTAATAGAAGCTCTATTCTGGTCTTTCTTATGACAGGTTTTGTTTGTTTGTTTGTTTGTTTGTTTTTTTGCCTTTCATCCTCTATCCAGTTGCTTTAACAAACTGATGCCAGCATATTACTTAGGCCAAAGCAAAAAATATCAACTTTGTAGTCTCATGTTCTGCCTTTCTCTCTTACGAATCTGCCTGCCTCTTCTTCCAAAGCTTATGTCTTAACAACTGAACATTAACTTTTTTTTTCGACTTCTCTAGCTTGGATGCTTTGGCTCTTTATTCTTTACATCTAGAAAATATTTACACTGCTTTCTTTTTTTTTATGAGTTAGTTATTTACACATACAAGCTGGGGTACAGGCCAGAGGCGTGGGGCGGCGAGAGGGTTCACCAGAGACAGAGCGGGGAGCAGAACAGGCAGATCAGAAATACACTGCTGAGGGGAGCAGCGGGAGAGGCAGGAGAGGTCTGCCATGCCATGTGGGATTCTCCCTGGCTGGGAGTCGAACTCGCATCACGTGCTGCCGAAAGCTCCACAGCACAGCGCTCAACCACTGTGCCACCAGGGAGGCCCTACACTGATTTCTTCCACCATTTCATATACTTCTACTTTGGCTCCCAAGTTATAACAACTCAACCTAACCAAGTCTTTAACTACATGTTCAGGTAAGACCCTATTTGTGCATGCTTATATGTAATCATATGTTTTTAGTTACTATTTGCTTTTTCTAAAGAGACTGTGAACTCCCAAAGGTCAAAGCCAGGCTCTAAAACTATTGTGATTACATAGGAAGTATTCAAAATGTGCCTTCAAATTATTTGTAGGTAATGTTTTAATTGGAGCCACTCCCCTACTCTGGATATGGGTATTTTTCATGAACCTCTAAAGTCTCTGGGTATGCTACATGAAATAAGTCAGGACAAAGACAAATATCAGATGTGGAATATATAGAAACAAAACAAAGGAACAGACAAAACCAAGCTGAAAGGAACCCTAGAAGTCTGACTGTAGAACTGAGTCTACCAGAGGGGGAGAGTGGGCATGCACAGGAGAGGGAAGAGAGGTCCCAATGGATTGTGGGGAAGGACAATGGGAGCAGTATGGCAACATACACCTAAAGAAGTGTGATCCTGTACCTCCGAATCCTATACAGTGTTGTAAACTAGGATTACCTAAAAAAAAAAAAAAGACTGACTATTATAAATACAAGTTACTCCATGAAAATATAGCTAGAACTTTCTTTAGGACTGATTAGTCCTTGTCCTCTCAGCCTCTTTCCTTAGAAATGGAAATGAAATGTTAAAACATTTGACTTAGGCTGCTATACCCTCAGTTCTTTTAAATTACCAGCCTGAGTTTTAAGCAGATTCTTATGTTTGAAAATGTGAAAAACGCTTCCTTGTAACTCTCACTCATCTCTATTGACCCATTTTTATATCTTTCCATTTATAAAGAGGGCTCATGAATTCTTTCCTGCTGAGGACATATACACTTCTGGTGAAGTCCATATGTACTTCTCCTCAAAATGATATCTTTAAGTGCATAAAACGTCAGGATAACTAAGGAAAATAATTACACTGAAATTGTCATCAAAATTTAATAAAACCCTCCATATATATGATGTAGCGATACATGTGCTTCTTTATTAATATTAACATCTACTGTTGGGTTTAATCACTAAAAATTTCAGAGTAGTGATATTCCAAGATATGTCCAAGAAGAGTAGCATGATATAAAAATATGCATTTTTCTTTTGGGTAATGTTACCCTGGTTTATAGCCTACATTCACGATAGAAAGAGATGCTAACTTTCAACTAGAGATTAGTGAAATCAAAGTTATGATTTTTATCCTAGTCAAATTCTTTGACTCTAAATTCTGTCTACATACTCCATGTTGGACAATGGATCCCAAATTAAGAACTGTTCAACTATGAAGAGGGTTAATTTTCCATATTTTTATAACTATTCTCAACCTTTTTTTTTTTTTAACTCACTACTCTTCTTAAACTGCTGTATTTAGGGTTTCAGTGTTATTTGCCATCTGACCCTTTCCTTACTGACTACATCTGTATAGTCTCTTAAACATTTTTAAGTTTCTCTCAAAACAAGGTGTTGTTTTCCTTCTTAATAAATTCTAACAGGCTGAAAAAAGGGAATATTTTCTCCACTGTGGAAAGGCAGGTTTGCACTATACATAAACATTCACTAGATGAAGTATGAAGTATTAATAATTGATATGCCATTAGCTCATCTTTTTCCTTCATAGGTCAACTCTTAGGGGATTATTTTATAAATTGTTTGCTGAAAGACATTTCATATCTTTATTAAAAGGCCACTAAGCAGGAATATTTATGTATACCAAGGGATAATTTTATATAGTCACCCATATTTCTTTTTCCATTTTGAGACACCTTCAGTGACTTCAGGTAGCAAGTCACTGTTGCCCAAAACCAGATACACTATAAATAAGATTGGAACCCTCAACAGGGCAGGTTTATTTGAATGAATGTTTTATCTGTCACTGGTCACATAAAGCACAGCTCTTCACTCATTTTTTTTTCCTCTGTCCTTAGGCAAAACTGAAAATGACCTCTTACAATGACACAATGTTAGAACCTGGAACCACCAACCCTTGATAGTAGTCTCGACCTAGAGAATCACTGTTCACTTTTATTCTATCAACTCTCATAAATAAACGAGGTAACAGAAGACTAGGGTTTTCCTGCCACTGCTTAGTACTGATCTGGGGTTCAGGACAGGATTCTTCTTACTCATTTCATTAACAATGCGGACAGTAGCAGGACAGACACTTTCCCCTGTACTAAAAATCCATTAGCAAAAAACTCCTTTAAATATCTAGTACCATGGGAAGCATGAACTGAAGAGTGCATTTATGTATTAATTAAAATCAGCTAGTCCATTTAAGTGCCTCTATAACTTCAAATGTTTTATGTTCTTTATATGTTTATTACAAAATGATTTTTGAAAAACTGATTTAAGATGGGGATATCCTCACTAGTTATAGGAACTATATGTCTCTGTACTTATTTACATCTGTTTTGTTTTTCTGTCAGTGAAACATTATCTTAACATTCACTGTGAACTTTGCAGCTTTTTCTGAGAAAAATCTTGGAAAATTTCAAAGAAGCTATATAGAGACAGAAAAATACATTAAAAAGGAAGAACAACGATTTCAGAGACCAAAGGTTAGGGCAAAAACAACTCCTTTAAATAGTGTATGCTGTTGTTCTGTCCTTTCTAGGAGTAACATAAAACCAACTGAGATGCACAGACACAGAATATAATAGACAGAGAAAGATGAACATGGAATAGCAATGTTCGTATTGTATGCACTTCAGAAACTATAGTGACATTACAAACAGCATTGCCTCTTTACAAATCTGTTTGCCAGGCAAGTGTTCCAGAAGACATCCTTACAAGAGGATCATCCTTATCCAAATTTAGAGCAGACATCACAAAAAAACTTCTTGTGAAACAAGATAATGCCATTTCACTTCCAATTTATTTCCAAAAAATCTTAAAAAGGTAAAATTTTTGCTGGCAAGGATGTAAAGAAATGGACAATCTAATACAGTGTTATGAGAAACTCAATACCATGTTTATAAAGGCCATTTTGGCCACATGTATGAGAAGTCTTTAAGATTGTCCTTTTGATCACTCAATGTATGGAAATTTATCTGGAGAAAACAATGCTTGAACAGACAAAATATTTTTTCTACAAGGATACTTAATAGGACCTAAAAAATAATAGTCTAATTAAATAAATTATGTCACATCTGTAGAAAGTAATACCGTATAGCCATTAACATTATAGTATATTTATTAACACTGAGAAAAGTCCATATATTTGAAATTTCTTAAATGCCACAAAGCAGTAACAAACATGAAACAATCATAGGCAAATATAAGTCTACAGAGAAGCAGGTGAGAAGATGCCCATCAAAAAGTTTACATCATTTTTTCCTGAACGCATGTATATGTTATCATTTTTTTAATAGTTTATACTGTCTGAATTTTTGTTGTTTGATATTTTTGCAATTAAAAATGTATTTTTAATTAAAAGAGTCATCAAGGTATAAATTAATTACTGCAAGTGTAAATTATAACAAACTTTTACTTCACTAAAATGAGTATAGTCCCCCTCTCACCTCTGAAATATCAGCTTTATTCAACACCTTTGGCTAGGACTCAGAAATGAAAGGGCTAACACATTTTTCTTTATTCTGACATGCATTTCCATTAATTATGTGCTTTCTCTTGTGTTCATCAACGGTAAACTTCAGGGTAAGTATTTCCTACCAATTTTAAACAGTTCTGCATGGCCAATTTTCAGGTCTGTCAAGAAAAGCCAAGACTAATATCCCAATGTCATGTTTATAGCCATCTGTGTAGAAACAAAATCAGGTTTGGACAGCTTTTATCTCGCTAAGGTTCACATATTTTGATGTGTGGATGAATACTTGGGTTTAGAAGCATAAATGGATTAACATGTTTGGCAGGAGGAGGGAATGGACAGCTTCTTTAAAACTAGATCTTCCAAGTACTGATGGAGAGTAATTAAAATGTGAGCCATTGTTGGTGGGGGAGGGTGGAGGGGTAGGGGGCAGAAGGGGATTCAAATGACAAAATGAAACAAAGCCTGGTAATTCTAGGACAGAGTTGAAGCTTCCCACAGATATGAATATGAATAAAAACAGGATTTTTTTGAGTAAGAAAACTTAGAAAGCTGAGTGATTTTGTTTTATAGTCATGAAGATGATGTCCTCAGAAAGAAGGCAGCAGGCAGCCACACCTGGTTTCACCTGCCCCCAGGGACTGTGGATAACTCACACAGTTAGAATCTGCAGGCCTTGTGGACAGGAGGCAAAAGGCTCTCCAGCATTTAAAATCCACAGGTCACCATTAGGCCTTCAAATATATCTGCCATCTGGCCTCACTCAGTTCCCCTAAATGATTTCCCTTTCCCCTTTCTGCCCTGGAGTCATTTTAGAAGGAAATTATGAAGCATAGGATTAGGTTCACAGCAATCAATGATTTTTTATCTAATATATCTGAGTTACCAGCTTTTACATCACACCTTTGGCAGCTTTTCCTTTTGCCCAATGAATAAAGGAGTTGGCTGCTTTGAAATATTCATTCAGGAAACTGGCTTCTCTGACCCCTAATTTCCCTATATAAAGCCCCTACTACATTTATTTGGTTGTCCCATGGCCAAAGCCTAGGACATTTTAAATACATAAAAAGTTTCCTATGACCAACCATAGCCGGTGGGTTTATGTAAACATTGTGACTGTAGCCTTAAGACTACCAAATAGAAAAGATTTAGCATTTTATGATTGACAAAGGGATTTTAGTAAAATGGTTGGTCCACAAAAGTAGAACTTCAAATTAATTATGGAAGCCTGAAACAAAATGGGAGAAATTTATAGGCGATCCATACGGCAAATCTCCAGGATAGCAAACATCCAGATGTTTGGAAACATCTGTATTACTGCTTGAACTTTTCAAATTTTCCTCAATGTTTGGCTTCATGTAGACACAAGAGCTTAACTTTTAACTCTGGCAGCTTTCAAAAAAATTTAAGGAAACTATTTCATTACATTTTTGATACTTCTAGATAGAGGCTAACTTCCTCATCTTTTTATTCTCTACAGCATTATTGAGTAGATGTCTAACACATATTGGTTGAATGAGTGGAAAAAAGATGACTCATAATTAAATGCACAAGAGAATAAGGAAACTATTTCTGAGTAGGACAATTCCATTATTAGTAATAGCGTATCTATGAACTTGGGAGTACATTTATTCTGAATCTTTCATTCTATGCATCCATATTTCATCAATCTTTATCATCTCTCATTATAATATATAGAGAGCCTGAATAATTATTCTTGTTTTACAGGTGAAAATACCAAGGAACTGAGATATGAAATCTGTCAAATCACATACTGAGATCCTGTAGATCATTCAAGAGCCTAGCCCAAATCATCCAATAAAATATGACACTCCTCTGGTTGTAAGGTTTAGCATTTGAACCCTAGGAGAGATTTGTTTCTGCATTTGTTTATTTATTTATTTTGCTATGGGACCTGAATTACTGAGATGTGTGAGGAAGACGACTTACTTTTGAGATACACCCTGTAATTAATTTTCCCTACAAAGCCTGTCCCAATCCTCTATTTTTCCATTAGAGTGGTTAGAACTCTCCTTCTAGCTGGTTTCAGTTGCTCTGGAAAAAATGAGGATGATAGCAGAATCAACCTCATAATCTTATTATTGGTTGAATCTACCTTACAGGGTTGTTAGGAAGATTAACTGAGAAATCAGCTATGGGGGTTTTCACTTAGCTTCTGGCACATACCATTTACTCAAACAGATATAACTTGCTGCTGTTGTTAATGCTCACACTTAACATAGTCTGTTCTGATAAATGTAAATTCATTCCTACTTCCTGCTATGGGGATGTTGATTGTGCTAGATCTCCCTTCATTACTTTAATGTGTTGTTCTGCAAGAAAAGATAACCCTGTTTTCTCTCTGATTTCATTAGACCATGAGACAATTGGGCAAGTAAAACCAGTCTCCCTAAACTTTAACCGGTCTAGTCATGCCCCACTGTGCTCCATTAAAGTGAAAGATTGGGGCCTCCCTGGTGGGGCAGTGGTTAAGCGCAGCGCTGTGGAGCTGTCGGCGGCGGCAACATGAGTTCGACGCCCGGCCAGGGAGATTCCCACATAGCGCGGCAGACCTTTCCTGCCTCGCCCGCTGCTCTCCTCAGCAGTGTGTTTCTGTCCATCTGCTGTTCCGCTCCCCGCTCTGTCTCTGGTGAACCCTCTCGCTGCCCCACGCCTCTGGCCTGTACCCCAGCTTGTATGCATAAATAAATAAATCTTTAAAAAAAAAGTGAAAGATTGACACAAAGTTCAGAAGTGACTGTTTCATTAGACAGCCCCATATTGCAGGGTCACTCATATGAGCAAAATATTGAATTAGAGTTGGAGGATATTCATTTCTTCAATCCATCAATAAATATTTGTTTAATGCCCATGATAAGTCAGGCCTTTGATGACTCTTTTTAAAAATGTAGGACAGATTACTGGCTCCACTGGCCAAACCCTGAGGTAGCAGAGGATGGCCCTGTAGTATATCTGACTTGAAAGAGGCAGAGGAATATTGAGTTCAGAACTTTCAAAATAGCAAAGAGAGCTGTGGGCAGCAACATTCCTAAGAATGAAGTACAAAGTACATTCTGACCCAACAGGCTTTCTAAGGCCCAGAAGTGAATCTGAAACTCTATGTGGTATGTATAAAATTGGCACAAAGCTGGAGGAACTACACCAGAGATCAGAGAAGAATTTTGTGTGGCCACAACGGGTTCTTATATGTGCCTTGGGAATTGGCGGAAGGATTTATTTGCCAGTTTTCCTTGTCCAGGTCTGTGCTTGTGCAGGCTTGGATTTTTAAGCTGGCTCAGGGTCTCTACATTCTTGTCCAACAATGTTTTAATTTTCTCTCTGTCTAAAAAGAATGGAGCTTCTTGGGGGCAGGGTTCACTGTGGCAGTATAAAGGGGATATATCTTATCATTTCAGTTTACCTGTCCCCTCCCAAGCCAGAGAATAAAGGTCTTGGAGTTGGCTGAATGTCTCTGAAAGCAAGGAAGTGAATATGAGCAATGGAGCCAAGAGACAGGGTCCTAATCAAGCACTCACAAGCTCTGTGATTTGTAATTTTAGTTCCTACATGTGTCAAATGAGCATAAAACTCTCATACTTAGGCTTACAAGATGTTCATCATCACTTCTCATCAGTGAACTGCAAATCAAAACCACAATTAGGGACCGCCTCACACCACTGAGAATGGCCCATACCAAAAAGACCAGAAACATGTGCTGGCGAGAGTGTGGAGAAAAGGGAATCCTATTACACTGTTGGTGGGAAAGTAGACTGGTCCAGTCCCTATACACAGCAGTGTGGAGGTTTCCCAAAAGACTTAAAATGATTCTGCCATAAGACCCAGCAATTCCACTCCTAGGTATTTACCCCCCAAATGCAGAAACACTAATTTGTAAGGAAACTTGCACTCCTAAGTTGCTCTCTCAGCACTATTTACAATACCCAAATACGGAAACAACCTAAGTGCCCAAAACAGATGAATAGATTAAGAAGATGTGGTATATATACACAGTGGAATACTACTCAACAATCAAAAAGAATAAACTCATACCTTTTACAGAAATGTGGATGGAGCTGGAAGGGCTTATACTCAATGATATAAGCCAAAAGGAGAAGGATAAATACTGGATGGTGTCATTTATATGTGGGATGTGGAAAAACTGAATGAAGGGTCAAATATAAAATTTAAAATCAACCCTTGAAAATTGACCATAGATCTTTGGCTTTCGGAGGGGGAAAGGGAGGGACAAAGGTGAAAATAGGGGGCTGAGGGGAGAGCACAATATACTATGGTAGAGGATGATGGGTACTGTGATGGTGGGAGGGATATGGTGGCTATACCTGGTGGGGAGGGCAATCCTATACTGTTGGAACAGTGGCAAGGATCTAAAATAATGCTATTTCAATAACAACCAAGACAATTTTTAAAAATTACTGTGACCATCCAACAAAAGATACAGGCACATGTGCTGGAAATTCCTCATCCTTCTGTAGACAGAAGGGCCTATGGTGATCTGTATGTGGCCACTAAGGAATAAACAAATGTGAAATATACACATTATGTCTCACAAGCCTCAGGAAACAGCGCAAGAGATTTGGAAAGAATGAGTTTATATTTTTTATATTGGTAATCTGAGAAATTCCCAGTATAACTATTTATAATAGTAACAGGCATCAAAGGTGCCCTGAAAAAAAATTTAAGTGAGCCCCTATTTGTCACCAGAGAATTGCTTCTGTTTGGTTGTGCTGTAATTTTAGTTGACAAACACTATTTCCACCGTCTTACCTGGTACCAGCTTAAATTTGAATATAGAGACCAAATGTTTCAGCAGCTATCATATCTTGACTGACATTGTGATCTCATGGTTTTGATTTTGCAAACTGAAGAGCTGGAGTTCAGCTGATATTTTTTTTCTTTAAGAGATATTAATCTGAAACATATTTTCCCCTACCCTGTTTGGCCCATCTTTCCCACATCTTTTACTAAATGAGTCACTCAGAAGAGGCTGATCTAAGGCTTAGTTCAGTGGAAGTTCCTGAGTGTGTTATCTGCCCTTTATTTGTGTAAATATAATAATGTATGTGAGAGACAAGTGAAAGACACAAGGGAGGGGGTAAGGCTGTCACACAAATGCAGGGGTTGCTAAATGATGCTCCCCATTCTAGATTTGTATTAGAAAAGGTTATTTTCAAGTGGTCCTTTCTGATCATCACATTAAAAAAAAATAGAGGTGAAGAAAGGTGAATGTTTGAAACCTGGACTAAGCTCCTGCAGGCAGGGATATTTCAATTTTTTGTTTTATTTATTGAGATCTCCCCCTCCTTTACTTAATGTACACAGCCAAGTTATTTTGCACTGCCACCAAGCAGGAGCTTTTTAAATGATTCAGGGAAGTATAGCTTTCATTTAGGTTTGTGCCCTCCAGTCTGTTTATACTGGTCGATACACTTGTCTGAAAAATATAATGGATTAGCACATCATTCAACAAGCTAGTCAGAAGGCAAGCTCAAGGCGACAGACACCAAAAAGTAAATTACAGTCAGTAGTAGGGGTAGGCCATGCCTGGAGCTAGGAAACATCGTATCAGCACAAAACCTGTATTCTCCGAGAATGGTGGTGGAACTGAAAGGGATGAAAAATTTACACTCAAATATAATAAAACAATCAACTCTACAAATTCATATGGTACTATAAACTGTGTGGTTTATGACACTGAACGCAAAGGGAATCTGGCTCTTACCAGCATCCCACACATTATAACCTCAGCTGGAAACAGACACGGATGGCATTTGTTTCATTTAATAGGCCCACTTTTGCAAGGCGGCATATATCATGGCTTTCTTTACACATTCCATTTAAATATTTGTAAAATGCCAGTTTGCCATAGGTTTATACTCAGCCACCCAATGGTAGAGGTGAGTTGCAAGATGAAGGGGGCTAAAAATAAATTTATTCTTTCTGAGCTTCCTCCCTCTCTCTTCACTCCTTCTCATCTCCTTATTTTTAGTCTCCCTTTCTCAAGAAAGAAAGAAAGAAAAAACAGTGTTGAGTTGCATTCTCAAGATCTTGAATTTGTATGTTCTATGTTACCTGCTTGGACAGGAGTCAAATTATCACCTATAGTTGATCTAAATCAAGTTTCACTTGTTAAACTGATATCAAAGAGAACAATTAGAATTAGATGTAAAAAGTGTAAGGGCTTTTTAAATTTTCACAACATAAACTCCAAACAGCAAAACACACAAATTATTTCCCTTATAAGAGCTTACGGTGGGACTGTAATGTTCTTAGACATGGGAGCACCAGAAGAACATTCTTTTTTTACTAACTGTGTACTATTTGTACGGAGAGATAGATAAGCAGAAAAGGGTGTGGGAGATGCAGTAATCAGACAGAACATTAAGGACAAATGGAAAATCTACAAATTCAAAGAGAGATTTGCAAAATTACCCACCATAAGGGGTGCTTTGATGTGATTAAAGGAGAGCAGAAAAGGAAGCAAAGATAGGATTTTAAAGTTAAAAATATAGGAAATATTTTCTCCACTGTTTTCCCTTTCTATGCTAATTACCAGCTGTTGAGAGGTATAGTAATGCAGGCAATGCCTGAATCTCAGACACTCCTAGCAGAGCCAGTCAAACTTTAATGCTCCAAAGGGCACAGAGAGCAAACTATTTTCTGGTGGCTAACAAGCTGTATTAGATGGTGCTAACTAATTGCATGAGGTGTTGGCACTCAATTGAATCTATTATTCCCTTTAGAATGTTCTAGCATTTTAAAACACAGGCAGTAACTCTATCAGGTTTGGTAGAAAAGATAATTAACCTGATTTTAGCCCATAACTGACCTTTCCTGCTTTGGTCCTTTCTCATGTTTCACTGATACTTCATATTTCTGTTGTCTACCCTTTTGTGGATGAAAAAGGCTGATCAATCCTAGGAAAAGTAACTTCAGAGTCTTCTGGTTTCACCTTTACCAGGTGAGAGGTACCATGAAATCCTTCAAAATTGGTCTCGCTCCTTCTCTACTCCCACATCCAAACTCTGGTCTCCAAATTCTCTCCAGTGGATGGACAGGAGATCAGTCCTACTCACCTCCCAGGTTCATGTCCTTCACACCACTAAGCTTATCCTTTTGACAACTGGGTCCAAAGATTCCAATATCCAAATATAGTAGAATCTTTAATTTAGTGACATGTCCAACTTCTCAAATAATATTTAAGGACATATAAGCTTAAAAATGAGACCGACCCATCCAACTTTCATCTCCCTCACGCTGCTTCTTTGTCTTGAGACTACTTGGAAAAGAGGTCAACACCCACTGAAAACATTTATATCACTTACACGACAGCTCACTGTACTTGGGCTTCAGCCTTCACTAGCACCACTGATAATACTCATATTACAGGCAATCTTCAAACTGGTGGGTGCAACGACTTTTTTCAGTCTTCATAAAACTGTAATTTTGTGACACTTGATCATATCCTTTTTCTTTGACTTTCCTAATGACAACAATCATGGTTATTCTTGAGGTTGTTCTTCAGGTTTCTTTATGATTTTTTGTGCTTCATCTTATCTGCTCTTCTCTTCCTCTGCTTGTCAGTACACTGGGATCTTCTTGGGGTTGCCTTCTCAGTAGTTCTCTCTCCTTCTTGAACCACAAATTATCCTTGGTAATCTCATCTCATTCCTTTGGATACAGGTATAATCCATATGCTAACCATTTCCCAACTTGTAACCTTGAACACAATCTCTTTCTAAAGCTTTGAAACCTGTTCATTCAACAAATGCCTCATACGTTTCTCGAACACCACATGTTTGCGTCAGAAGTGTTTTAAGTGCATTTCTTCCTTGTTTCCCACCACATTTGATCAGTCACCAAAGCACTGATCTTACTTGAAAAAGGCCTCTCAAACCCATCCCCTTCTCCTAATTCCACCACTATACCTTGATTTAATTCTTTTTTTCTTTTTTTGGACTATTTATCACTCATTTAATCAGATGACACACACTATCTTCTCATAATTTTTTGCCAGAATAATTTTTTTTTCCTGGAACACACTTATAATACTTCTACCATTAAAACATTTCATGGCTCTCCAGGGTCTAAAAGAGAAAGTCCAATTTCCTTCACTTCCTCTGACACACTTTTCAATTTGGCTCAGATCTAAGTTTCCAGACTCATCTCTTGCCATAAGAAATGACTTTGCAAATATACCTCTCTTTGCCTGGAATACCACCTCCCCCTTTTCCATGTGGAAAAATGCCCTTCAACAACTGACTTAAGGGTCATTTCTTTAGTAAGTCCTTGGCAAACTTCTCTAGGCAGAGTTAGTCACTCACATTCGCTGATTTCATGGTTTATAGTGCATCTCTAATGGAACATGTGACATTCATTAATCATTAAAATATTTGAGATATACTATATATAAGTCACTGCAACTGGGTTGCCATGTCGATGGTAACCTGAAGACAGTGGGTCCCTGAGGACAGGAAACAAGCCTTAGTTATTAATATCCTCCATTTTTAGAACAATTTTTGGCACATGTGGGTTGCTTCATGTTGACTGAATGCCAGGCATGCACAAATGCTTACTAAATGTGTGCAGACTATCATAAAAACCCTGGGTTTGGATCCTCATTTTAATTACTGGGACCTGCTATTGAATCTGGAAATAGTTCTAGTAATGTTGAGCATCAGAATTTTCAGACATATCTTTATAATATTACCCATATTTTTGAAAGTTCATTTACATACATTGGCATTGTGAGAATAATTATTTTATGGTTCTGAGAAGGATGTTTATTTGCATTAGGCCTCACCTCTTAACCCGTAAATATTGAATAATTCTACTTATTAATTTCCTAAAATTTTCCAGATGCAGCTAGCAATAACAACGATGACTTCAGAGTCAAGTGGAATAGATTTAAATGTTCCTTCTGCCACTTCCTGGTTGTAAGACTTTGGGTAAGCTGTTTAATATCTCTAAACCTCAGTGTTCTCATCTATAAAATGGTTCAGTAATTATACCCAATGCTGGGATTATAAACTTTAATGGTAGTGAAGTGCTAGAACAAGGCCTGGTACATAGTAAGGGCTTAATAAATGTTAGTTGTAATTCCTGTTCACCATGAGGCTGTAAATGTGAAAAGAATATCACTATCTAGAGAGTGATAGGCATATGGAATGTACAAGCCCATAATACCTCAGAATTATTTAAAATTTCAGACATTTTCAGTATATCTCTCTCTTTTTGATCCTCAAATGCCCCATGAAAAGTTTGGGAAATAAAATGAACATGAATTGACTATGTTCAAATGTCTAGTGTCGATAAAATCAGTATTTATTCTCAAAAACAGAATACTCTTCTTGTTAGGAAGAAAGTCAGTCTGTCCTTTGCATTAGCTCAGAATGAAAGGGTAACAACGAGGTATCCGGAAGAACTATAGTTATTGACATCGCTGACCTATAAACATATCCCTTTCAGCATGATATACAGCATTTCAGTATCCTTGTTTTTATATAATTGCTATTACCGAAGCCTTTCAATTTCAAGTGCTCAAATGAGAGCAATTCATATTTCAGATAATCTGCCAACGAGGAAAACTAATTTCAAAATATTTGATCATAAAAGTTGTCCTCAGCTTCCACAGAGATAATTTAGTCAAATAATATCAGATAATCTGAAAGCAGTCTTAGCAGGAAATTGCTAGGGACTCCATCTAAGCAGCCTCCATTTGCACTTATATAAATGTACTGAAAGTGTAGGAGACTTTGACAGCCTGCCATATGTGATTTCATTCCATAGCCTACCTACTTTACCATCAAAAGTTATATCCTTTGAAGCATTGCCAGAATTACTTTACCCCAGTAGATATGCTAGATGTGCCCTTTAAAAGCCATATCATTTCTTTTCTACTCTGACTAGTTCAGGGTAGCATCTGCTCAACTAAATTCCTTTGAAGGTTAAAAATAAAATAGCCTACTTCTCCCAGGCACCCTTCCCCCACCCTCCCCTTGTGCTTACAATAAAACGTCCAGTGTTGAATGAATTTCAGAGAGCACACATTTTAAAGAAGAAGCAGCCCGAGAAATCGCCCCTTCATTTCACGCTGAAGAAAAATTAAGATCTAGGCTTCTTGAAGGTCACTCGCCTGATTGGTAGCAGAGGCAAGACCAGAACCTGCTCTCCTGGATCCCAGACTAGAACCAGGTCTCCTAGATCCCAAACCAGGGAGCTCTACCCGCCCCCCTCCAGCCCCCGCATTCCCCACAGACTAGAGGTCGAGTAGACAAAATAATCAAACCAGAAACAGACAATAGAAAATACCACCACTGGAGTATCTTAATTTTATAAACAGAAAATGAATGCTTGGATTTCATCTCCAAGAAAACATTTGCTTTTTAGAAATAGTCATACTTGGCACCCTCTCTCTTCAGTGCTGCTGACAGTTTCAGTCAGTTATTACACTGTTGTGACTTGGAAGCTGATGCCCCTAAACAGATCAAAATTAGTAACATCGTGATTCAGGATTGTCTATTTTCCCCTCAGCTTGCTAATCTATGCTTCTTTTATAATTATTTTAAAAGGCACTATCTGATTTCCCGAGCACCGCCCCAGGTGTTCTCGGTGATAATGAATGGATAAACATATCATCCAGTGTCATGGAGCAGTTGTGACAATTTAGAAATATCTTCAGTTCAACTCTTCTAATTTCAATGTATGTTACACCCAAGGTTGCAGGCCTGTGTTTTTACTAAAGAGCTGAATGAGTCCCAGTAATTGCATGATTTACTTGTCTGCTCAAGTGAAAAGGGTTTGAAATGTAGTGAATGGCATGGTCCTTTCTTGGTCTCGCAAACCTTGCAAAGTCAATTTTAATTAATGAACTAGAAAAAGATATGTTTTTTTTTTCTTTTTCTAATTTCAGGGAATTGGTTCCCACAGTCTCACCACCTCTGATTTTGCCCAGATTTGCTTCTTTTGTCCTTAGGGATTTGCAAGTTTTTGTAATTTAGGTAACTATGTATATGGGTCACCACGAGCATGCTGCAGGGCAGTCTGAAGTGATCTTGGACAACAACGAAAGTGAACAGTTTGACCCTAATTCCCATATCTGAATGAGCAGGTTGCCAACAGCATTCCCTTTACACTTGGTGATCTAGGCTCAGGAGATCCCCGTGATGTACTAGCACTGCTGAGCCCTGCCTCCTGTTAAAAAGTTGTCTGCCATAGGTCACAAAGTCATTTCTGCTAGATCTTAAAATAGAATTCCTCAGAACACTGTATGTTTGTGCCTCTCTCCTTTTTCCATCACCCCTCCCATTTGATTTTGTCAAGTAGATAATGTTTCTCTGCATAGACATTTGAAAGCAAGAAAGGAAGAAACAAACTCATCACTTAAAGGAACACTTTGTAACACAAATGATCCTTATTTAGTCATTTTGCAATTTTGCTAGCCTCAACATTTCTTAAAACAAAGCAAGTCTGTACATTTCCTCGGAAAGAACCAGATCCTAGCTCATGCTACCTTTTCTGTTTTCTGGAAAAATTTCTCAGTATCTCTCTTATATATAAACAAGCACGTTTTGTGTGAATGTTTTTTAAGCTACTAGACGTATCAATTTTAAGAATTAGGGACTTGGATTAAGCAAATCTAAGCACCTAAGAAAGTCCAGTAGGAACAAACATCTTAAAGTCAAGACAGACTCTGGAGTAAAAAAGTGGGGGAAGGGCCACAAAGGACTGTGGTGGAGGATGATGGCTGTTTAGGTGGTGGGCATGGTGTGTAAACACACATCTGCAGGGGTGTAAACTATTCCCCTGGATCATATACAGTGCTGCAAACCAATGTGACCTCAAAAAAAAAAAATTAAAGAAAAATGATAAGTGAAAAGTTAATCAAAAAACAAACAAACAGGTAAAACAAACAAAAAACAGACAAACTGGAATGATAATAAAACCCAGATTTGCAGGTTTGTGAAACCATCAGTCTGTAAGCTCCTTAAAGCTTTAGCTCTTTCCTAATCAAGAGACAATTTTCTTTTGTTCCCTTAGCAAAACAGGCCTGAAAGAGACTGCCTGTGGTTCTTTCTACAACAATGGTCCTTTGGGGAGAGGGGACAGAAGGGAGTAGGCTGTCTCAAGCGAAATTTGTTTTTCAAAACCTAGAAGAAAAGCTAAATGGAATCTATGATTCTTACCGAACAAGTGCTATGTAACCCCCATAGTTCTGCTATCTACCCACCCCCACATGGCACACAGCTCTTTATCATCTCTGCCAATGGCTTCAACTTGCCCTGAAAACTTCCAATCTCAAAACTTTTTTTCTGCTCCAGGAAAACTTTCTGTATACATTCTCTTGCTCTCAAAAAATGGGCATACTTATTGAAAAGTAATAGATTTAATCTGACAGCACATTAAAAATTAACAGCATGAGAGGAAGTTTTTCTTATTATTGAATGTGGTTAATCTGTAGGTATAGAAGGATGAACAGGAGAGGACACAGCCGATGGAGAACCTGATTTGATGTTTCAATGAATCATTTTGGAAATTATCCATAGCCGTATACACAAAAGCTGTAGGCACAAAACCAAATCATAAAGAGGGCAATTTTATACATTTGTGTACCCATAGAGATGTATGTGTGTGTGTGTGTGTGGACATGTATTTAAACAAATATACATCAAAAGATGCTCTGAGTCACAGGAATAATTGCTATCAGCCACTTTAGAAATGGCTATTTAGGAAAAACAGATTGCATCTTTGGACTGTCATCCGAAAGGGGCAAAGGGAATAAGGAAGATAAAAAGCCACAGGGCATTTGTTGTCTAAAACCATCATCGATTTTCAGGTTATCAGTCTAGTTCTAGAACTTATGCAAAAACCTAAAGTCAATTTCCTTATTATATTCCAACAGAAATTATCAGTGAAATTGTTGCCATGTTACTCCTGTCATGAAAACCATGTCTTGATATGTAAAAGCTAAAACCCAATATAGATTGAATGTGTGTATGTAGAAATGAAATTTGGATTTCACATGAATTTAACGATTTTATGACCTCCTTCCCAGGAGGTCAAGTTATTTCTTATTCTTCATATGAGCAGTTTGCATTCCCTCATCACTCTCATAGGGTCCAGGCTAACTGAGGAAGGAGAGCCAGTTTAGGTGTCAAGGTATTATTTTGCATATATTGCCTATATCATACCACGTTATAGAAATTATCTTTACTTTCCAACTTTGCATAATAAAATAAGCCATTAAATTAATACCATATAGAAAATACTGCTTGTCAGGCAAAGAAATGTACATTGCTTCCAGAAAACCGGGGACATTACATTGCCAATGCCTGTATGAATAATACATGGGTTAATTCAGAAAAACACCGTTTCATTATTTAAAAATGAATAAATTACAGACTTGGAGTGATGACTAAATTTTCTTCTCCATCTTACTTTTGCTTGGTGCTCCACTTTAAAACTAAATATGATACTATCATTCTATCCATACAAATAAAACAGTTTAGTTCCTCATATATTATTTTTCCTGCCTTCAGACTTCCTGATGCTGTAAAATGAAGATATTCCATTTTCTCTTTTTTTTAATCATATTAGCTCCAGAAATTAAGAAGCAATATAAAAGGGCTTCAAATTATACATTTGAAAATGGCGAGCCTATCTTTTATTGTCTCGTGATTCTGTGATACAATCTAACTAGAAAAGCTCCCCTCCCCCTCCTTGTATACAGACTGTGTTTTAGCTTCAGTAGTGCTTGGTAAAATAAGTTCAAAGGAATAAATGAGAAGAATATAATTCTTATGTATGATGACACAAATTTCTTTTGTTTTCTTTCAGAGATTTTGGTTTACTCTGAAGGCCTGTTAAAAATCAGTCCCATTTGGGGACGGATGAAAGCATGAAGAGAGAAAGTGATGCACCAGTAATAAGAAATTAATTTGGAGTTAAAATAAGTAAAATACCCCCATGCAGTGCGCTTAGGCTGAGCATAAAGTGACAGCCAGCAGATTATTCTACCGATTTCTAATGCTGGAAATTCGGATGGCATTTACTAGCATAACCTTTCAACTCTGAGCACATCAATAGAGGCCGACAGTGGCTTGAAATATGATTCCTTGCAGATAGCATATCCTCATTCATCTGACTGTGCTGCTCTGTGCTCCATTGCACAAACAGCGTCTCACCCACTTCTGAGAGGACACTAATAAAAAAGGCATCAATTTTCAGCTCTAGTACTACTGTGATCTCTTTATATGTTCGACATCCAACATTAAATTAAAATGCTGTTATAAATCCTACTTTCTGAATCTGGAATGAGTGTTGGGTTTTTGTCGCATGAGACTGCAGCAAATCTTGTCAAAAGCAAGGAAGCACGTCTTGTTCACTCAGAATTAATGTTGTGGATGAAAGAAGGAGGTAAAAGGGGTTGAATATGGTGAACCGAGGGTGTCAAAGCCAGTGAGGACCGTAGCTTCAGGGTGCCAAACCAGGCAGGGTATTTGCTGCTTTCAAGAAGTGGCTAATCAAGACTTGTAATTATCAACGACAAGCTGTGTGGCAGGAAGATTACTGATAAATAGACAGGCATACACACACATCCGTATATATCAACAGAAAAAAAAGTTAAGCATAAAGAAAGTCAATTATTCTTCTCCAGCAGAAAAAAAAATATTTTCTAAACACGAGTGGTCCCGAGGAAGCCTCAAGGACTGCGTCAGATCTCTGTAACAGAGGCTGCCTCATGTCAGAATTACATAATATGAAAGTTACAAGAGAAATACCTCGAATCACTGGATGGTAAGTGAACAAAATGGCTAGAAATGAAAGTGTGTGAATTAAAACAGTTTCTGAAGCTTTTTGGGCATAAAGATTATAGGGGAGGGGAAAAAAACTTACAAGGAAAAAAGAAGCTGGTTAGCTTTTTCATTTTGCTAAAGATGGGAAAGCACTATAGGAGCGCGTCAGGGGATTTTTTTACTCTTTTTGATAAAAAGATCCCTGCTAATACAGGTTATCACCCAGAACTATGTGAACTAAAATGTAATAAGGGCTTCAAGCACGATACAGAGCAGAGAGCTGTATTCTTCTGGCTGGCTCATTCATAATTATGGATGAAATAAAGAGGCGTGTTTGCCTATTTGGGAGGGTGGGGTAGAAGGAAAAGGGGGATGAGAGAGCAGTTCAATATCTGGATCGAACAGAGGAACTTTTTCCCCCAAGGATCCTGCCGGGAGGAACCTTGACATGCACAAAGTCAGAACGTAGACAAAGTTGCCCTGGTGAGAACGATAAGGTCACCCGTGGGATTGCTGAGATTATCTCTGTCAAGCACTCGGACAGCATGCAGTCAAATGATGCATCATGCAGTCATTTTCGGGGGGGAAAAATCAATTTCTTCACCAGGTCGCTATTTGCTTTTCAAAGTGCCCTTGTAGGCCTTCACCACCAAGCATTTATCAATTTAAATGTTGTAAATTGATAATGTGCCACTGTGCCTTGTACTGTTTCTGAATTATTTTGATACTTATATTTTCTCAATAGTCTCTAAAATCTCAGAGCTTCCACATTCAAAAGGGAAACATTTTTCTTTGTTATGCCAAGAAGTGATGAACTTTTTATGATTAGGACAGGAGAAAAATGCAGACTTGCATGGGAAATTAAAAACAAGCAAATACACACAAGCTGCAGAAAACTAGACATATTTTTTCTATTTTTTAAAAATGAGGCATGTCTACTTGAGAGACTTTAAAAAGCAGGGGCATGAAGGAATATTTGTAGGACTATGTGTATTTACTTACTGAAGGAATCCCAGTTATTCTAGAGTTGCATAAATTCAGAACACCAAGTAAAAAAATGCTAACGCTTGCCTCCATTATTATTAGCCTTCTCCCTGTTGAAATAATACTTTTTTTGTCTTTTTGTTCCAGTTATCTAGGATGTGATGATGCCATACAAGAGTAATAACTTGTAAGGAAAGCTAATGTCTTCTTTTTTTCAGCTCACAAAAGAAATAAATACATCTATCTTTTACAATCATGGAAGTGAGAGTATTAACCACATACTAACCTCAACTTGATTTGCATTGAAAAACATGGAATGGAAGAGTTGAGACTTGCACTTTGGAAAAGCAAAAGAAAGACATGGCAGTTGCAAAGCATCTTTAACCTCCAGTGATTTATTGGCCCTCAGCCAAGTTATCAGGGGAATCTAATTCTTCTTTATTATTCAAATAAACCACATTTGGCACCATGGTTCCCTTTCAGAATAGCTTCACAAATAGACTGAGCTCTGTCATTTATTTGACCTTGTACTTGTGTGCTGTAGCTGTAATTTTATTTGCCATTCTATATAACAAATGCAGAGAAATCTAAAATATGGAGATGAACAACAGGATGGGGAAAGGAGTTTATGGTAAATATATCTGCATGGCTTAAACAAAAAAAGGCCAAACTTGAAACAAACATTTACCCTTTTCACCTTCACCTCTATTAGCTCTTCTATCTGTAGCCACTCTGCCCCTTTCAGCAAGCTGTCTTGAAAAAAGCAAATTTGTAACCTTGTCTGCAGCTACCTTCTCGCTGCTTTACAACAGCAAGGAAGCATCTTCTACCAGGAAGGGGACTCAGTGAGAGGAAGGGAAGTGATTTATTATGGGCAAGCAGGGCACTGGAGGCAGTAGGGGCTGATTAGAACCATCCCCCGAGAGGGCATACCTGGCTATAGGGTATTTTTTAATAATATCACAAAGTAAAAATCTGTTAATTTCCTGGTTTGATACAGAGCCCATTTTCTTTTAGATGGGACACTATATTAACTTGAGAGCATTTTGCTGGCATAGGTATTCATTAGACTCATCATCTCTCATGTCACTTTTCAGGGGAAATGTTTGGAGAGGAGTCCATTTTATCTTCTGGTTAATTGAGAACTGTGTCCCCTGCCTCTGACAACTATAAAGCTGATTTTCTAATTACTATTTAAAAGAAAATGCAGGATTTGTGTACAGATGAAGGAAAGATGATTTGAAAGAACAAAACCCATCAAACTAGTCAGTGCCTAAATGCCAGATTACTCAAAATATCTCAGACACACCAACATCTTATGGAGGGAATTGTGTCTCGCCTGCTTATAAGATCTGCAATATGCATGTTCATGTTTGTTATGTGGGTCATTACCTTTGTTCTGAATGTGGATGCCAATGGAAGAAAATCAGTTTGTCATATCCACACATTAACCCCTACAGAAATTTTGAGATTTATTTTTATATTTTATTGCCAGAAAAGCTCCATTTTCATTAAGAAGTGACGTTACCTCATTTTTGACGGTTGGTTCTATTTCCCTTTTTGCTTTGCTTACTAGGAAACTTATAACTAGATTTGAAATTTTGTTACCATTTATAACCCTTCCTATAAACCTTCATTGTGCTCTCCTACTATGCGATAATCTACCCACTTTTATCTTTTCTCTTCCTTACACTGTTGTTCTATTTTTCCTTTTTTTTTTGTATATATTTATATAAGCTCTTTCCTTTGTGGAAAGAGGATATAAGCTAACATAAGCTAACAAATAAACATTTATCTAAGCTTTAAATCCCATATCAAACTGGAAATGTTTTTTATTTGTCATAAAAAGTCTCTTCGGAGTCTCTGGTGATTAAGCCCCTTTCACACTGTAAGTGATTTCATAAAAGTTGGCTTCATGTCATTGCTCCATTTTCAGTGTTAGGGAAGCCACTCTGCTTGCTTGCTTCATTTTCACTTCTACCTATTCCATTGTCTCTACAGAGCAGAGTTGCCAACAGCACCTCTGAACACTATACCCAGTCATGAAAGTCATTTAATCTCCATGCAAACCAAACTCAATCTCATTATTTGGGGATCTTCCTTTAAGATAATGCCACATGGTGAATAACTGGGAATAATTTTGAAGCAGGGAAACAAGTCAACGTTGCATATTTGTACAACCTGAAACCCTATCCTGTATGTTAAATTAAATACACATCTCTGGTGGAGTCCAAGGGACGGCTCAGGAAGTTCAGACATCTTTATACTTCACTTCATTCCCATCATCATGACAATATGAAAATATTTTAAAGAGAATAACTGGCGTACACACTGCCTGGACAGTGAGAACTATTGCACTCAATGGAATGTAAAAGGAAAATCCATTCTGGCTGTTGCTATACTCATGCTTCTCGACAGAGCTCAGCAGAAGTTTCTCTACTTTGTTTTCTCATGAGCCAAAAAAGAATCTCAATTCTTTTCTGAACATAAGCCGTTTTAAAACCACCATATTTATTTACATGTTGAAAGAAAATAAAACCGAGGAAGGAATATATTGAGAGTTACAAACGCAGACACAGCTATGCTCTAACGAACTGACGTGCTCACAGTATTCCTCAACCATTTCACTGGATCAAAGCCTTTGATGATACAGTTATACATGCTGTCTTAATTAAGAAAAGTATTTCAAAATGAAGGGCGGGCCCAAAACTTTACAAACTCCTCATCTCTGTCTAAAATTTCATGGAATAACCACTGAGCCAAAGTTGGTGGACATGAGCAGAGTCTTTGGTTCACATTCATTAAGACACTGTGTGTGCATAAAAAAGAGAAGATATTTTCCGAACAACTCTGAGCACATTTTTCATTGTATGCAATCCATGAGCATTTCATAGTCCCACAACTGAAAAATGCCACTGAAGAAATTTGGGAAGGGCTATGTCTCAGGCACCTCCATTACCCTGTCAGGAATTAGAACCTTAACTGGGCTAGAAAGCCTCTCCAAAAGCTTTAGCATAGACTTCCTCTCCTCATTCTACAGATATTTAAAAATATATAATGCTCTTATTGTATTATTATTTTTAAGTATTAATTATTTATTGCATAGAAGAACTAGGATGTAAGCCAGAGGTAGGGGGTGGGGGGCGTGGAGAGAATTCCCCAGAGACAGAGTGGGGAGCAGAACAGGCAGAACGACTGATGTACACTGCTGAGGGGAGCAGCAGGCAAGACAGGAGAGGTCTGCTGCGCCATGAGGGTTAGCTCCCTGGCTGGGGATCGAACTCAGGCCATCACGGTGATAGTGCCGAGACTTAACCCCTAGGCCACCAGGGAGGTTCTTATCATATTATTTTAATGTGAACCCAGGACTATTCTTAAACAGTTTTTTGAAAACTAAATACATAAATTAGCATATGCGAAATCACTTCCTGGTGATTGACTCCTCCTCATTTCAGTCCCATAAGGCCACCAAATTAAGACCTCTGCCATGTACCATGTAGCCTCTACCTGCAGAGTTGATTGTTTCTGGCAACAGTGAACACACCCGCCACAGAAGGCAAAATGCACCGTGGCCAGTGCCTGGCCGTGGGTTGTCAAGATGCTGACTATTGATACGCATTTTAAAACCCATCATGTGCTGAAGCAGAAGAGGACTGCACGCAAGTTCCCAGCTACTGTACCATGTCTACCCAGCTGTTTTATTCTGCAGAAATCTCAGTTATTTGTCTCAGATTTTAGGAAAAGATTGACTTAATGTTACAGTAGAGAAGCAGTGAAATAAACTGCTTTAAAGGAGAAACCAGCACAGGGTTAAAGCCAAATTTTTCTTGAACAGATGATATTTCAGATGGCCACACTATTCCAGATGCATCAATTTCCTTGAAAATCCAATCCATATATGTGCATATGCTGTGCTGGCAGGAGGACTGACTGAAATGGCCAAAACCCAAGAGCTAATATTCTTTTGGCCAGAATAATGCAATTATTATTTTCCTAGCTATCAGTCTAAGCATACAGAGCCATCTGTTATGCAAAGCAAACATACACATCTCAATTACAGAAAATGCAGTTGCCTTGACAGAATTTGGATTACACCACTAACCAGGGCTGTAAAATGTGTTTTGAGCTAGTATATAATGGATGCTTTTCAGGAGTTCCCTAATTAGCATTTACCTGCTTAAACTAATTATTCAGCCTTCTTCTTCACTGGCTTATTAAACTTTGTTGGATACCCTACATAATATGGACGAATATGGGCATTTGAGAATAACAAACAGAGGTGTTTCCAGTTCCATACACTGTTAACATGGTGGCAGAGCAATTTTAAAATTGGAGATTTTTGATACCAAGTCCCAAACAGATCAAGACAAGGTTTAAAGTCTATTAAAACTATTACAATACCAGACATTTCAATGAGATGCAAGAATGCTAATATTAACAGTAGCTCGGTTTCTCTCATTTGGTTTGCTAAAGTCCACTTACAATAGAATCACTCTATCTGCTACAGCTGATCGCTTGCATGTTCTTCAAGGAAGAGTTAACAGACCTTGTTTGGATTCTCAACAATAAACAATGGAATTTGGCAGTGTTCTTCCTCCTCCTCCAAGCCTCCTCAAAAGCCAAATCTCTCTATTATTTCCCAATGTCTTTCCTGATTTAGTTATTACCCAGCAAACTCACTAACAGCCAGTAAGTTCTAGCCACACTGGATGTCTCTTTAAAGCAGTGCCAACTTTCAGAAGCAATGAGTCTGGGGTGGGTCCTGCTTAAGAGGAGAGAGAAAAATCTTATCTCCATCTTTAGCTCCAAGGGGCAACTGAATGAGAGGTAGATTATCCAACTTGGCAGATCATCACACATTCAAAATCCCTCCCACCAAGGCTATGTTTTCCTCCTACCAAACTACCATGTGAAAAGGGTCAAACTCTGCCAACCATCTATATGGGCACAGATATTCAGGGGCACACTGTGTTTATGGAGAAAACATCTGGACAACTGGTTGAATTGCAAACTTTTCTTCAGGATACTCTGGCATTCTATAGATGCAGTCTGTGTCTTAGACTCCAATGGAAGTGAAATTTTGTGTTCCAAGGGAATATCAAGAACTAACAGCTAGGATTTTCTTCCTGGCCCCATCTGCCTCTATCTTCTTTTCTTTTAACCTCTGACAAACACGTGTGAGAAATGAAACTGCAAATAATGAAAGACTACCTAATTTCATGCGATTTTACTTCCGCGTTAGGAAGCATTTGCAAAGGCAGCAAAATATATCCTTGCTGGAACCCTCCCTGCAACACATTTTAATGGTCTCTTTCAGCATTTCTTGACTCCAAATGACTCCCTGTCATTGTGTCAGCTCCCAGGATAATGCAGGGTCCTCCATAAACATCCAGTAATAGGACACAAGGGAAGCACTATTAGTGTGTCCCTCTCCTACAGGGCACAGAGGTTTCAAAGTTCAAAACAACTGAAGGGAGAAACTTCATTTGTTCTCAATAAATTAATAATGATCCTGGGGGTGGAGGTGGGGGTGGAGCAGGACTAAAGTTTGGGAGCACAACTTTATTCTGAATGTTCCAAACTGCTATAAAATTTTCTCACTGACTTTGTCGCAAGAGTCAGGTAGAGCCATTAAAGAATAAATTTGATAATTCATGCTAAACAGAGTATCCATTAAAGATGGAAAAGCATTGAGGCCGAAGGAGCTTTCACAGTTGCTGTCAAGAATCTAAATTGTTTTACTTACTTGTGAGAGGCCCAGGTAGATGGAGACGGTTTCGGAAATGTACAAAAATTTTCCTTCTTGATTTAGTGCAAATACAAAGCCATCCAGAGACTGCAGGAAAAATAAATATAAAAAGGGTTAATGTTTATGATGAAGATTTAAATAAGGCATCTGATACCAAGCAATACATAGTGAATTTAAGACCATTTTTTCCCACTTTACAGCTAACAAAAGTCCTTAGATTTTTAGTATCACATTGTATTATACATGAACAGATTAAAGGTCTGAATTAAGACCAGAAGTTTTTCTTTATTTCAGGGACTTCCTTATGTCTCTGTCATTTTGATCAAGATACATAAAATTCATGTATAATATCAGGTCATGCTGATTTTATGAGATGTTGCCTTTATTTTTATTTTTTTTGGATACAGTAGTTACTGAGATTAAATCAGCAAGATTCTCCATTAAATAGCTGAACAGGAATGGAAATTGTAATGAAATGAGAGAAAAAAAGGTTCCGATACGAAGAGCAAGGAAAAGCAGCACTACAGCTACTATGGACATCAATAATTTGCTAAGTAATAAAGGATTATGCTCTCCTCATTCCCAGTGCCTATTGTGTTAGAACAAATAGGAAAAGTCAATACATTATGGGTGAATGTTTATAGGTGGAAACCTTACAAACTGTAATCCTTTTTTGCAAAACTCCGTATTAAAGTTTTATTGTGATAGATCTAGTTTCTATTACACCTGCTGAAATGGAAACAGCAGAAGAAAAAAAAAAAAGAAGGATGCTACACATCATGTGTAACTCTTGAAACCTCAGTTCCCTTTCCATATGGAGGGCTGCCTTCCAGTTGGATAAACAGTGTAAATCATGGGCTCTCAGTGCAATTTATCACTCAAATTGAGAAAAAATTTCTTTCAAATTTTTGCAATTCAAGTGCATTTTATGCCCCTACAATCCTCATGTATTTTGGTTTGCTTTGTTTATTTATTTTTAACCAAGTAGACTGCATGAGTATTGCTTAAACAGGAGAAGTTTTAAAGATTAGTGATGTTAACAAAGGTTGTAAATTTGGAATACAGTAAATCCACACTGGAAAGAAGGTATGTGGTGATGAAAGACATAATTTTTAAATATAGAAAAGTAGAAGAAACATTGTGAAATTCAGTTAGTAAAATACAGGGCCTCAAACCTCAGCAATGATAGAAATCTCCTAAAATATTGAACTTTGGGGGAGATACATATGCTTATATGTATTAATGCATAATCTTATTTAAATATATGGGAAAATGTGTGTACCGATGTTTGTATGTATACATGAAATTTGGAGTCCATTCTTCCTGATCGGTTTTCACATTCCAACTGGTCAGAAACTGTGGGTAGCACCTGACCTATTCCTCAGATTTTGTGAATTCTGAAAACAACTCAATAGTCATATTGCATTGCTCCACAAGAAATATAATTATATGACAGACAAATTTTGGTCAAGATGTACAATGATAATAGTTCACGTAAGTGGTAAGGGCTAAGCATGTATTGTCTCTTAATTTTCACAAGGTCATTTGAGGTAATTATGTTATCATCTACCTTTTACATATAAGGAAATCAAGGTCTAGCAAAGTCAAGCTACATGCCTGTCTCTAGTAAGTGAAGATTTGAAATCTGACAGACACAGTCACTACAATGCTTTCCATTAATAGTAAATTCTCTAACTGTTATGTGTAAGTTAATAAAGAGATGAATTGTCACAGCATTTCTAAAGTTAAAATATTTATATTCCGAGGCTGCCTGTAACTTCTTAAAAATCATTACTTATTTTTTAAGGATTCATTCTAATGACAAAATCATATCATTAGGCGTAGGAGTCAAATGGGAAGGAGGATAACAGAGTTCCTAAGTCATGTCTATCAGCGGTCTCCTGGTCATCTTTGGTCTGAAATATCTCCCATAGAACCAGTTGTGGGCCAAGGAATGAAATGCTGCCTAAGAGCATCAGACTCGTTATTTTTGACAAAACTTCTAAAGCCTACAGAGCCTGATAAGAGGAATAGTGGGACTTTACTTTCAACCATTGCAGTGGGAGAAAAGTTTCATTTGTAGAAGTTTGAGAAGGATCTTATTTTAATGTGTCTTCACCTCAAACAAGAACTCTCCTGAGGATGATTCATGAAGGTTAAGAACTCCACCCTCTTCCTGCCCCTCCATCCCTTCACCTGTTGGAAAAAAGGGCCTGGTTAGGTTTTCAAATCAACCTAATAGCCATGGCCTGGTAGACAATCACAGAGAGCTGTGTGAGTCACTGGATCAAACCTTGAACTGTCATTGTCAGATCAGAGAGACAGCACAGAGAGAGATCAACAGAGAACTCCTGTGGTGACAAGGGTCGGTTGGAAGACTAGTTGGGAACAGAAGAAAGGAAGGATCGAGTTGGCAAAGAGATAATCTCCTGTAATCCAAACCCTCCTTTTATAGGTGAAGAAACTGAAGCACAGAGAGGCAAATGCTAGACATGTTCATAAAGCCGGCTCGTGGCAGAGTCAGGATTAAATCTCCTGCACCCCTATAATATTATTAAAGCATTTGTGATATTGTATGGTGGTGCTTATTCAACTCCTAAGGGATTGGAATTTCTGAACAGTGGTTGTCTCATTTATCTTTATCGAACCAATATCTAATAACTGCTCAGTCAAGTCTTAGTAAATCTACATGTATACCTAGTCTTTTCTTATATCACATATCCTAGAAGACTAAGAGGGGTGGCAATTATTTTTTCTAAGAGTCCTGTTTATGGAGCTATTAGAGTATTTTTCAGATTCTGATGCCACAGTATGTTATATATCCTGATATTTGGAACATCAGAGCTAGTTTGGATTCTCAGATAGTCCTCCAAATGTCCAGTACAATTCATTCATCACCTACACATATCCTTGACTTTTTTGCTAAAAGTGATTGTGTTTTTTTTTTTTTTAAATGAGGTTCAGATCTCATGTATTTACAAAAATACTAGAAGAGGTTTGGTCAGCATATTAGGGAAAAGGAATTTCTGGAGGCGAAACATCTGATGCTATTGAGCAGCGGCGATCTAAGAACTGGCCAGTTTTGTTTGGCAAAAGCAGGGGCTTTGACACATGTTCCAATTTCCTGGTGAGATTAAAATGAGTCTATGTCTACATGACACAAAACATCCAGTCAATTCAATTAAAAATAACAGCCAATTTGGGTGGGGGGGGGAGGGAAAATAACGACTCAGATTAGTTGTTTTTCACCACAGCCGTAAAACGAAACAAACAAAATTAGTTAAGCATAGCTTTCCCTTTTATTCATATCATTTCAATTATATCCATAGTGTGAGGTGAATGTCCATAACTCAGGTCTGATTACCTTTCAAATAAAGAGTGGAAGACAAAGTAGCGTCTCTAGCAGATTGACAAGGATACTCTGCACACAGCTGCTACTTCTGAAGGCAGGGTCATCCCTGTCTACAATTAGTTGTATTTGCTGCCTAGAAAAGTTTTAAGAGTAGCATCAATATTGGTTCAGTGTGGGTGTCTAGGTTTTTAAAGGTGAAAGGAGGAAGGAAACATTCAATGATTGAGTCTTGGGAACCAAGTGATTAATCTGAAAGTTCTGTGGAATTTTTTTAAAATTCTAAATTGAGAAAGTCACCATATACTGAGCTGTTTCCATCACTGCAGGCTACTTTTTAATTTTTTTTAAACTGCCCACTGTTTTCAACAGGCGCCAATTAAGATTCTGGGGTCAAAGGGTTAATTACATCTTCTTACCCACTATGTAGAATTTTCTGATTATTAACTAAGGTTGGATTAAGATGAAAAAGAACCTACACAAATGTTAATGCTAGCCCCTCCTTGAGAAGATTTATTATAAAGCCATGCTGAAATCTATCTGTTTTCCTCAAAGCAGATGGAGAACAAAATCTTAGAAGAAACAGTAAAACAGACATTTTAAAAGTATGCAAGTATCAGATTTATCAAGACAGTTTTCTTATTACTAAAACCAGTTCTTAGCCATTCCGACAGAACTGATAGGAGATTTTCCTTGTCACATCCCAGTAAGTCTATGAGGTACACATGCAGGAGTGAGGCTTGGATACAGAAGTCAGGAGTTACAGCATCTCTGAATAATAATGCCTGTAATTATAATTTATATCCCCTGACATCGATGTAACATATAAAGTGTAAGGCAGAGTTTCTTAACCCCAAAAGCTGAGCGCCTCTAACAGTATTTGTCAAATGCTGAGGTTATTTCCTTGCAGGGAATGAAGCTAACTATAGCTTGATGATTGAAAATACACTAATGTTTAATGCATTTTGCTAAATGGATTTATATTTGTCAAAGTAGTTTTGTTTCTGCTTTCTCCACCCCCCACCCCCTGCATTTTCCACTGCAGCCAAATTTCACAGAGTGAAATCTTACTATGGTGCCATTCTAGGGACAATTTTCATGTATATAACTACTCTGCAATTAGTGGCTGTTTCTTCCACATTCCAAAGCAGGAGAGGGAAAAAAAATTACCCCAAACTCTTTTCCTATGACCTAACTCCAGTTAGAGTGAAGAATTACCAGTAGGGTAGGTTATTTTAATGACAGATTATTTTAAACGAAGCCTTCACCTTCACCATCTGTTCCACCCCCTAATTATGAATGCAAAAGGAACATATTTCACAATTACATCAGTAAAAAAGTAAGATATACGTGATTTAAATGCATGCATGTGCTCCATGTCCAATGCACTGTGCATCTGTGATGTTCTTCTAATTCAGGCTTAGATTATAGAGAAAATACTCATACACGATAGAGCATAGTCTCTGACATGCTCAATTTTGTCCGCAAACCTAGAGTTTTTCATTGTTATGACATAATTCTGTTAGGACAGGGGAAGGACATGAATTTGAGCAAAGTGATCTCCAGTCATTAGACAAGAGTATTTTATAACTCCTAAAACAGTTTTGTTGTTAATTAGGAGAGAGTGTGTGAGAAAACTGCCTTTGCTTGCTGAGCAATGGGTTAGTATCAGGAATAAGCAAGCCTGCTTTTGAACCCCACCCTCCAACGTCATAAAGAGGCCGAGTGAATACGCCAAGCACAGAAGGAGCTTGGCTTGGAGAGTGAGGACAGGACTCCGATACCTATCTTTCTGCTCGGTTTTGGCAGCAGATAAAGGAAATAGAAAGAAAAACATTTCTTAAATTTGGGGGGCTTTGATAAATTTTGGGAGCTCATTAAAATGCCACATTGACCTCTGAGTGCTCTCAGGAGGTGAGGCGCTCTGTTCACACACACCCAGTGGAACCCCAGTTACTTCAGGAGAGCTGGGTGGGTGCCCAGAGTAACCACACGTATCTGTTTATGGGGAAGGAAAAGATTCCCAAATTTCAGCTTTGCAATTTGAATTTTAACAATCAGACACTATGCAGAAACAAAGGCCTTATTTTAGAAAAAGGAATTTAAGTCAAGTATATTTTCTCAAAGTGGATAAAAGAATACATCAAAGACTTGGACTTGTATTTAATTCTTAGGAGTCTCCCAGAGCTTTCTGTCTCCTGCATCTCTTCCTTTGCACTCCCTTCCCCTCCCCTCAGTAAGTCAGTAACAGAAGGGATAATACACATGAAAATGTTGTTAATAAACCTGTACCAAGAGTCACACGTCCCCAATCGTGACACCCAACTGGAGTAGTTTGGTCAAATTTCAGTTTTCCCACTAAGTAGGCATTCCAGAATAAATCTTGATGCCTCAAAACACCTTTCCTAACAGTTTCCTAAAATACATGAATCATAACTTCTTAGTTGAAAAAACAGTGCAAAGAGGCACGGTTTCTCTTCAGTTCTTAGAGGAGGGGTACCCGACTAAAAGTAGAAATTTTGAGTTAGTGAAATGTTGAAACATGAAAAGAACAAAGACATCTGCTTTCTGAGCAAGGAGATCAGATTTTGCTTCTGCTCATTAAAATTCCATTTTGTGGGAGCTGTGTATCAAAGTGCTGACCTTTTTCTTTGGGATGCTAGTTCAAGCCTTACATCCAGCCTTGAGGGATGTAGATTTCTTGATTTGAACATCCAGCCAAATGGACTACAGACTCTGGTCTAAAGACAGGGTGGAGCATTAGTGGAATCCCACGTGGCTGTGTCCTGAGCCTCCAGGGGTGACACACAGAACCCACATTATCTGTGGCTTCTCTGGGAGGACTAAGCCACCGCTTGGGTCATCAGTAGCCACATCTTGCTCACAGCAACTTTTACCGCAAGGACAGGATTCCCACTAGCCATTCTGAGGAACAAATGCTCATTGGAATATGAAAATGTCTCCTGCTTGCCTATGTGGTATATTAATTTACTAAAAGCTGCTCTCTTCAGAATCCACGAGTGAATTCCTTATTGTGCATTTCCCTCTTTGAATTCAGAATTCTCTTTCAAGTTAAGGAATTCCCATATTGGCAGGAGTAATATAAACAGTACATAGTATTAGTTCTGAATGGCTTTTTTTTGGCCAAACATATGGACCTGTCACAAGTTGGATTCCAGGTGTCTTTGAAGTTGTCTGCATTTCACAAGACACAAAGAAAAGAACAGCTAATAATTATTTACTGGATATGCTGTGGATCACAGACTATAGGAAAGTAGGGGGCAGTCTTCATGATATATACATATGTGTATATATATGTACTACTATGTGTGTATACGTACAGGTTTTTATGATATATTTAATTTTGTTATTCTTAATTTATACTTAGCTTGTAATATGAACTATTATTATATTAAACATATTACATGTGAGTATATATCAAATGTACTATTAAATGTCATACTATTCATCATCACATTTCATGTTGTCTTAATGATATTCAGTTTGCTCAAATATTCACTGCAGAAGAGGAAAAAAGGGAAGGGAACTAACATTGCTTAGACAAATTCCATAGACTAAAGGTGAAATAGGCATTATTTAATCCGACTTTACATGGAAGGGAACGGAGTTTCAGAGAAATTAAGAATGTTGCCCAATGTCACACATTCAGCATGTGACAGAGCCAGGAGAGGATTCTCTGACTGTGTTTTCTCCCGTTTCTGGGACTACCTGCTGGGATTTGTGATGTTTACACCCATCATAACTGCTCAGAGTCTCTGCTTCCTCCAGCATCTCTGCTCACATACGTTTTCATGTTCTTACTGTTTAAGTGCGATGTGCTCAGAAAACACCTGTGGAGCGCATGCTGCGTACCAGGCCTTTATTAGCTGGGGTTTCATAGAAGCGAGCAGGATGCGATCCCACCTCATGAGGTGCTTTCTTAAAGACCATCCAACTGTGCGATCTCAGACTAAGAAAATGAGTCAAGTCAAAAATTCAATTTAAGAAACAAAAAGTCACAGGCCAAAGGCCATTTCCAGTTTTGGATAGCCCAATACTCAGCGGCCTTGATATCACTGAGTGCCATGCTTTTACCATGCTATATTTAAGGTGAAGAAGGCACAGGCCGATGGCATTTTTATTTTCTTCAGCTTTACTGAAGTAAACTGAGGGATGAAATTGTAAAATATTTTAAGTCTATGCTGTGATTGAGAGATACATGCACTGGGAAAAGATTCATCTTAGTTAACATATTTATCACCTTAAATACTAAATTGTTTGGAATTTGTAACTGTACAGTTAAGTGACTGTTAGACCTCAAAGAAATCCCCATGCTTTGGAAGAGGTAGAGAAGGGTCCCTTCAGTTAATAAAAAAATTGCCAAGAGACTCACACGTCCCAATAGGCAAGTGCACGCCGCCCCTGGCTCCTATCCCCTAGTTCCTTCTACAGACTCAGCTTTTTCTTTCCTCCCTGGTATTATACATGCCATTTAATACAAAAGTCAATGTGAGAATAAAATTGACTTTATAGGATTTCTTTTACAGTCATACAAGGTCAACTCATAGTGCTGTTTCCGTAATGGCCGGTTATGATGTGAACCCAGCTGTTTACTGGTCAGTGGGCAACTTTAAAACACGGGCTTTTTAAAGAGAAAACAATAAAAGCTTTGTACATGCATTCTTTTAGATAAGAAGTTTGTGTCAGGGGTAGTAACAATGATTAAAGAACCCTGTAATGAATTTAGCATATTAAAAGACCATTTAGAGACCTCAGATATTAATCTGGTATTTTTGTATGAATTTCATTTCGGGAAACATTTAGTGGTATCTCTAGGGAAAAGGTCTTAAAAATATTTGTACTGAAAGGAACAGGATTGTCACAAATATAGTTGTCGTGGACTAATATATGTTTCCCCCAAATTTGCATTTTGAAGTCCTATGTGATTGTATTTGGAGATCTGGCTTTTAGCAGGTAATTAAGATTTAAACAAGGTCAGTGGATGGATTCTGAATGTGAGAGAATTGGTGCCTGATAAGAAGTGGAAGAGAATGCACCCAGGAAAGGGGAGGAGAGCGCAGCAAGAAGGTGCCCTTTGTAAGCAAGGAAGAGAGTCCCCACCAGAATTCGACCACATCCACACCTTGATCTTGGACTTCCAGCTTCCAGAACTATGAGAAACTGAATTTCTATGATATTTTGTTAAGGTAGCCTGAGATGACTAAGACAGTCATTTAGACATTCTGATTGGGGAAAATGTTTGAGTCATGAAAACCTTTTTAATGTTAATTTCAGGAAATCACTGTAACTAGATTCTCTACTCTATTTTCTCTATATATGTATAATTAATAATTAATTTTTACTAGACTCACATAAAGCTATAAATATGATGGACTGATAATAGAAACTAGCATTTGGTTCCAGAAATCAGCAATGTTGAGGATTGTTTTTGAAACCTTTTTCGAGTAATTGCACC
Source organism: Scalopus aquaticus (assembly GCA_004024925.1). Classification (NCBI taxonomy): domain Eukaryota; kingdom Metazoa; phylum Chordata; class Mammalia; order Eulipotyphla; family Talpidae; genus Scalopus; species Scalopus aquaticus. The sequence goes on along the minus strand of PVIJ01003908.1, from coordinate 63,170 downwards.
TCTTCTGGGTCCTACATTTATGATATTAAAATCTTTATATTGGTTTTCTGTGCATTCCAAATTGCTTCATTGCCTTAGCCCCATACGAAGCGGAGATGCACATTTATGTGAAAATCAATTATTCTGATGGAATTGGGAGCTGGTCTTGAAATGATCTTGGGATAAAGAACTTTGTTTACTACTTGCTATAGTTTCTCAGATGCTTTGCTAACCTACTACTTTCACTTCACAGTTTACCTTTTCTTGTTGAAAAGGACCAATGTATACTGCTTGTCCACAGAGCTCTAATTTTATTCAAGACTCCATGGAAATGCTTATGCATTTATTCCCATGTGCTTATTTAACACACGTGAAACAAGAGAGACTGTAGATGTTCACTGTTTGCTAGCATGCTTGCAGATATCCAAAGCCTAACAACTAATGTCATAAGAAATCTTCAGTGGATTCTGTAGATGGTATCCTTTGACTTAGGGTAATTCAGCATGTGAAATTTTCTGGGAACAAATTTGCTGGGTGTAGATTAAAGCAGAGGTGCTTGGCTATATATCCTGGCCTCTGCCATGGGCCAGTTCAGGAGTGGAATGGACAAGACTGGCTGGCACATGCGTTTTTGGTATTGGTAATTCTATGGGATAAAAGTATTAGTACGTGAGAAAATTAAATTCCAGCATTTTCTATTGACTTCCTAAAGTGAATCTTTTTCTTTTAATCTGAAAAATGAGCTGGCGTTTTCTCCCCTTTTCTGATATACTTCAATGACTATCCTGACAGGAGGAGTATTCATTCCTACCACTGAAAAATAACTGGCTATTTTATGATTTGAGTTCAGGATCAAAAGGTGCTTTAACCAAAATCTTAGTGAGATTTAATAGGACTCATAGGACTGAGGTCATCTACAGAGAAGTAACCAAAATGCAAAGACAAAGCCTAAAGTGACTATATTGAAGGTAAAATCAAATAAGTTGAGGTGATTTGAACAAGGTAAAAATGCACTGAAACTGTGGGTATTTGGCTTACCAGATTCATGCCTTTCAGAGACACCACAAGAGACACCAAAAATAACAGATTCAACTCTTTTCTAACTATTTAACTGACAAGTCAAATCATCACTGTGCTTTATTATTTTTCCTTTAAAGCAGGTGCTTAAATTTGTTGAAGAATATTTTAAAAGGTATACCTCTGTCCTAAGTTCAAAGTGTTTACTAGAATGCATTGTGGATGTCAAAAGGCAAATTAAATTCAACACAGGAAGTGTTACTAAATGGTCAATATTTTAGGGTCAGGTCCATTCTATAAAGTTTGAGATGCCTGGACACCACTTAGAGATAAATAGATTCTAATGTGCTCGCATATGCTCTTATAATTACCAAGAAGGGATGGATCATTTCACGGAGCTTAATGGTGCCACTATATAAATTGCCCAGGGATAAGGAGGGATCAAAAGGTTTTGTCCAGACATAGTCTCTCCTTCCCCTCCTGTCCTGGAGAGCTATCATCATCGCCCTAGATTTTCCCCCTTCCTGGGCTCTTCAGTGGGGTCAGAACCGATAACTGATATCCTCGATACCTGCCAAGAATGGCAGACTTTGTCATTCTGCTTATTCCTAAGTGGCCTGGCATACTTCCGATGGGCAGGGAGCCCTTACAGTGCACTTTGTCCTGGACTATTTGGCACAGGTTGCCCCAGAACACTATAACTGCAGATGTCTATCACCTACCACACCTGAGGAATCACTAACATGTTTTCAGTGTTTAAGGGTCATGTGGTTTTCCAAAGTTATATCATAGTTATAATATTATATACCCTGTGAGGGATTTGCTATAACAATAATCTAGGTTATGCACAATCTATTCAAATGCACTGATGTGCCAATTCACAGTAATTCCAGAAGAAATTTGCAGTTGGCCATATTGATAATTCATTCACTAGAAACCTTGAATCAATAGTCTCAGTATAATTCTAATGTGCACAATGATCCATTTACTCAATCTTTTGACTTAAGTAGCTAAAGATATGTTAGAACAAAAATAATTTGAAAATGGACATAGTCCACCATTCAATGCATTTGATGAATGACAGTCCACCTCTCAATGGCTATTGGACTTATTAAAATTCTATTTAGTCCACAGAATTTATAGTAGCCTCAACCATGCAGCCCTATAATACCTTCAGCCACAACTGTCACCTCCTACTTAGTCTTTCTCAACATCTATGTCAAAAGCACCCAAATTGCCAACAACAGTGATATGAAGGGGGTAAGCACATTGATTAAATTTCTCGTCTGAGTTTTCACTTGGCCCTCTGCCTGCTTTCTTTATTAGGACTGCGTATGTGAACTAATACGTATTTTTTATTACAAGAATGGTATTTTTCTCAATTGCCCAGAATCCCAAAACTACAAGATCAAGAGCTTCACAATGAATTTCCCACCAGCACCTACATCTATCATACCCACTCTCTCACATGAGCTTGCAAAACTGGTATTTTTAATGAAGTCTCTAATAATTTGACGAATCCCCATCATAATGGTTTCTTAGATATAATTTAGGTATAGGTAAGAACCATACTCCCTATGAATAATGGTGCCTAAAAAAAGTAGGGAAGTGTAATGTCAGTTGGGGTCACCTGGGAACAGAGTGCACAGGTTTGGGATCAACAGCTTTGACCCCACTTTTAGATTCTCATTTCAGTCTCCTTTTCAGTTTCTTTTATTTCCTTTTCACTTTCTTGTCTCCTTTAACCTGCTAGTTACATTCTGCATTCAAGCATTTAGTGACAGAGGTACTGACGGTTGTGGAGGTGGGTGCTGCTGGCGTTGTGCACTGTACTCCTGGCCAGTGTTCTCAGCAGCCCAGTTATGAATGAATTTGGATGTGAAAACTACCCTGGGCAGTAAAACAATGATGGATGTGTTTGTAGAGCTGATGAATGCATGTGTAGTAATCTCTAACAAGTTTTACAGACCAGGAATGGCTCCAAATGTGTGCAGGGTAGTGTAAACTGTGTCTCTTTAAATATTGGGGATAGATTCCCTTTGCCTCCAATGAGATTTCTTCATTCTAGCTTTGACCTTTTCCAACAAGTAAGATTTGTTTTATTGTCTTGCTTGGGGGTTCTCCTTAGTAATAGGATGACCTACTTTAATTTCTACTTAAATGTCTCACAGGTTGGAGAGTGACTTCCCCTAAAGGATTGAGCCCCTAAAGACTCAAATTGGCCTCTGTGCCCTAATGGAAGACTTTTATCCCAAAGCAAATAAAAAATATATTAAGGGTTTTACAAACATAACCTTAAGCCTTTATCATTTTCTGTATGTTCCTTTTATTTTCATTATAAGTAATCGCACTTGTTTAAGACTTTGCTGCTTCTCTCCATCAGTTTTTATCCCTTTTCTTGTTCTTTTTTGCCATGACAGATGCCTTACATGAAAATGTATAGTCAAAATTATTTTGCTTTTTCCTAAAACACACACAGACATGGCCGATGGGTGTGGCTTAATAGCACACAGATGACACACTAGGGGGTCTAATGTACTGTAGGTTTGCACAGGTCTCCGTGCTTTATTACCATCCTTAACTCCAGTTGAGCTAGTGAGGTCATGGCAGTATAATGTGGGATGGTTAATGTTATTATCAGTATTCTATAGCACAGCAAGTCCAACATTTCCATAATCTCAGCAAGGTAAAAGTAATACAACTTCATAGGGAATGAACGAAAGAAACGTACTCCTTCTCGTATTTCCAAAAGGTAATTCTCCCCCACAGAGTGCCCTTAATACACTGGACTGTGCTATCTCACTTAACATTTTCAATAACATATGACCTACAATCAGTATTCTGAACAGACTAAATAGAAACCTTGTTCAAAAGACTTACAACAGAGAGTAAAATACATGGATTCTGATGTGAATCATTTATGTTTGCTTCTCTGTGGCTGAAAGCTTGGATTACAGGGACACATGTAAGAGAATGGTGGCTGTATCAAGCTATCCAGCAACATTTCAAAGGAAGCATAATACTAATGCCCCCTTTGACATATCTGACATGTTGGAAAGTTTGAGTGAATTACTCAAGAAAATATGGAGGCTTAAGCACTTGGGTATGGAAGATGCCAAGCAGAGGCGTGTACATGCACTGGAGCACACAGCTGAAAAAAAGGGCCCTCCCCACTACTCTTCTGCATAGGTCAATTGACAGCAAGAATACTGACACAGCAAGGTGCTCAAGTAGTTTAAAGAAAACAAATCCTTTTCCACATTTTCTCCTATGGTTTTTCTGAGTCCACATGAAAAGAGTTATCTGGGTGTCAGCTAAGGCCCATGTGAGGCACAAGAAAAGGCAGAGTTATCTCAATTTGAGGGGACAGATTCCTGGCCTTGTTAAGAAGTGTGGGAGAGGAGACTTCCAGAGTCAGAGATCTAGTTTAATAGGAACCCCCAAAGAAAAGGATTGAGGGAGACTAGATTCATCAGGCAGATGAACTACCGAGAGCAGGGTTCCTTGATAATTGCTAAGGAGCAAATAGCTTTTACCAGGAAGGCCTTGTGTCAGTTCTCGAGAAATGACCAGTGACATGGATATCCTGCCAGCTCATGGTTTACAACTTTACAGTATGAAGGGGTTTCTCTTAATCCCACCCTCTAGTCACCCTCAACATGAGAAATATTCCTCTTAAAACAAAAAGTGTCTGGTCAAATTCAAAGGTCCTCTAAGATTTGGGGCAATTGTAGAGAAGAATATTGGAAGATTATGGCCATGTCTCCTCGATTCCTTCAGTAAAGCTAAGAAGCCGATGTGGCTGCAGCTGAACAAATTCCATGGCTAGCTCTGAAATGAGACTCCTACAGACTCTTCAGAGGCAGCATGGTGTGAGGTAAAAGAACACATGAATTTTGGACTCAAATTGGAATTCTCATTTTGCAGTTTCACTGTTTTCTCAAATGAAGATGTGAAGGCTAATATCTATACATTATTCTGCTCAATAGAGTTGTTAAAATTATTAGAGTTAATGCATGCCAAGTGCCATCATATAGCAGATATTTAATAAACGGCACCCATGTAGTTACTATTTGACTTGGGATGTGGATTTAAAAAGAGTATTTGCTGTATTGGCTAATAAGAATGGTGTTCACCTGATTACAAGGAGAAAAACTCCACTGGTGGAAGTGGGATAATCTGCTAAGGGCAGTTAAACTAAATTAGTTAGAAATGAATCTGAAGAGACAGCAAGGAAAGGACTCAACATTCATGGATGAAATACAATTTCATCCTGGTCATAAATATTCCTCTTTAAAACTTTAATGAACACAATTGGGGACAGACTATTCAGAAAAAGACTATTCATTACCTTGAGGAATTGCAGAATTTAAGGAAACAAAGTGTGGGCCACTTGAGTAACACAGTAAAGTCAATAAGAGGAGGGAAAAAATAACAGGATAAAAATGATTTCAGTATTTTAAGCATGGTATATAATATTATACATACACTATCGTAGTCCACCAGGGCTGCCATAACAAATACCATAGACTGAATGACCTGAACTGGAAATTTATTTTCTCACAGCTATGGAAACTGGAAACTGTAAGATCAAGGTTCTGGCAGCTTGTTTTCGAGGAGGCTACAGAAAGCCTCCTTCTTGCTGTTTCTTCACTCAGTTTTTCCTTTGTGTGTGGGGGCCAGGAGGGATGGGTTGTGGAGGAGATTCTCTCTTCCTCTTGTAATACCGCCAACTCTATCTAGTTAGCCTGCCACACTTATAATCTCATGTAACCTTAATTATCTCCTAAAAGTCCTATTTTCAAACACAGTCACGTTGAGAGTTAGACTGCAACATATGTATTGGGAGGGGGCGATTAGGCTTTTTCTGTCCATAGCATACATATACGTATATGCATTAATATGTGCTCCAAATCACAAAAGGATGGTATCACTATATTATTATTACCATTAACAGGAACAGATAGCACTTAAATAGATGCTCTCTGTTTTGGACCCTGGGGGAAGGACTTCACCTTGACTTCCGCAGTTCAGGTCTCCCTAATTCTCAAGCATGTACTATAACCATCTCTGAGGGAATTAGTTCTCATGGGGTATCAGTGGGAAAGCAGGAACTCAAGTGTAACCTGCTATACCATATATTGACTTTGTGGACTTGCATCTTATCTTTTTTATGGAGAATATTCTTGACTCTTTATTATGAAAGAGCTACAGTTTGTCCCCCTATGGATCTGAGTTCCTTGGGACAGAAGGCAGGAAAACCGTGCTTAGGGTAATGTCCAGAGCTGAGTGGAACAGTAATGGCTGCTGGTTTCTCTTATTGTAAACTCCGCCAATCTGGAGGTTGTGGCTAAACTTGACAGTCTGCTAGGTATCAATGAAGGCAACCTTGGTATATCATAATCTACCACGTAGATCCAATTCCACAGGTGCAATATTTTATACAGATTGACTCTTAGGCATATCTTTCCCCTTTTAATATAAATAATATATATGTAATAAAACTACTGTGACAAGCATGCAGTAAAACAACCTTTCCATACCCAAAAGGTAATCTCATAGTCCTAGAAATATTGACTACTCATTCAAGCTAACGTGTAACTGACTGACATAAAAGCCTGTAAGAATTTGAATAATGGACACAGTTGTAGTGGGGTATTGAAGCAGTGAAGATAGTTAACTAAAATTTTTATAAGTTTCTATTAAATATACTAATATTGTAATGGTTTTATATTAATTCTATATTGCTTCCACTCTACCTTCTTCGGGCATAATTCAAAGCACACAAAAATGAGTATAGACAAGAAAGCAGACTTCTTCAAACTTGGAGTTCTAGATGAGAATTGGGGTGGTGAAATTGTAGGAAGGAATGAAAGAAGGAGGGAACCAACACTTACCGAAATTTTCTCTTCATCAGCATGTTTTACCTCAGTAACTACTTCCTATAAGTACACAGCACTGGTCTGCACATTCATCAATGTAGGGACAGAGGGCATGTCTGGAGGTGATGAGGAAAGAGAATAGAAAATGCCTGATGCTGAAGTCTTTCATCTATTTGACAAGTTTGCCTTAGTTCAGTTCTGTTTACTTTCAAATAGCACCTACACTCTGAGGTCTGTGAGAGACGTCAGGCTGCTGGCTGCCTCATGCTCAGCAGGCAGAGGTCCTGGTATCTCAGGAATGTCTCCCACTCTCCAGGGCTCAGCGAAGGGCAACACCTCCTTCTACTCTGTGTGAATGTGTGTGTGCACATGTGCCTTTATACTGTCCAGTTCTTTTTTTAAACGTGGCCACTGATCAACTCAATACTTGAATTTAAATGAAAGTGGGAGTCATCAACACTGAATATTAGAATTCTGAGTAAATTTTCTTTGTGATTCAGCACTGTTTAGATATTAAATTCAGTCTGGGGTTCACTGCTTTACTGAAAGAATTTAGACAAGGTTCAAAAGGGAGCTGAAAAAATGATTAGGTAATTGAAACATAAGACTTTTAAGGACTGGTTAAATGGACTGAATTATTCACTCTGGAGGAGCCCTAGGGTGATGTGCGCATTGGCGAGGTTCCTCTACAGAGGCTAGTGGTCTTCCCACTTTGTGAAGGGCAAAGAGAGTGTGGAGAATTGGTGGGAAAGGAAGAGTTTTCTGGTAGTGAAGGCTATCAAAAAGTATGTGGGTTACTGAGCAAAGTTGTGTTGCCTTCTAACTTGCCATTTTGGAAGAACAAACATTCTGGAAGGCCCACTGACAAAAATGGCTTAAAAACGACCCTGTGTGAACTGGGAGGGAAGGTGGGAGGGGAAGAAAGAGGAAGAGAGGAGGACAGCTAGCCAGATTCAATGGATACTTAGACAGTGATTCTATGCTGTATTCTAAGGATGTCAGGAGAAAAACATAAAGAGTTTCCATCTAGAAAAATAGGAATTTGAAGCCAAATATGTCTATATTCCCCTCATTATGACACCACACAAACTCTTCAGACCAACAGAGTTTAGGGTGAAAGTCCAATGAGCTGCAGCTACAAAGTCCAGTGTGAGAGGTTCTCTGCCTCACTAAGATATTTATAACGCCATTATGAAGGCAAAGAAATTAACCTGCAGAGGAAGACAAACAAGACCAAAACTCTAGCAAGTGGGAAGACATACACAGTTCCAAAGGCATTCATTTTATGGGAAAGAGAAATTACTGTGGCTCTGCCCCAAATGCAAGAAGTAACACACGAAAACTCAGTCATTCCAAGGAGGCATTATAGGGTCTACGCACACACTGAGTAAGAACAAACTCCCAGTGTTTGTACAGATGGTCCTTTTGCAAAAGGAATGTTCACAGACACCAATGGGCTGGTTCTCAAGCCATGCTAGAGAGGTAGATGCTCTTCCCATTTCAGACACAGAGACGCTGAGCCACTGACGGTCTACGGCACCTTACGAGGGAGTGAGCTTGTTTTCACAACCAAGTGTTTTGTGTGTGAAGCTAAGAAATGTGTAACCAGTGTGCAGTGATCAGGGAGGGTTCAGATATCTTAATTATCCAACTATTTAAGAACCAGGTCTCTATCCAACCCCAGTCTGTCACAGCATCAACTGCTCTTCTTGCCAATATTACAGCTTTAAGCAGCATTTACTCTGTTGGTGAACACAGCGTGTGGTAAAATGATTTAGCATCATGAATAAACACATATGCTTGCTTGGGTCCAAACTTTAGAAGTGACAAACCCATTTTCTGGCCCATGATTTAATGGACTAGAAACAAACTGAAAGGTGCATGATTTACTGTGCACGAACAGCTAACTCCCTCTGCAGTGAGTAAACTTTCTGCTATCAAGCACGACCCTAGACCCGCAGTTGCATGTGTCCCCACTGCTAGTAGACATGCATGCACATGTACACGTGCACACTCACACACACATGCACACGTATAAACACACACCTTTGATGCTTTGAGACATGACTTGGTATAGAACAAAAGGGAAAGAAAAAAACTGACAGATAAAAAAGTAAAAACACTAAACAAGAGGTTAATGAAAAGACAGTACTCTAAGCAGCAACAAAAAGATGTACCAATAAATCTTCCCTTTTGCAAAACAAAACAAAACAAACAAACAAAAACCTCACTGCACTTCTACTCCTGGCTTTCTTAGCTTGAAAGTGGTGTCCTCCTCCCCTCAGGCTTCCCCCCAACAGACAGACACGTATTTTACTTTTAGTCTTGTTCCCATTTTATGTTTACATTTTATTTTCTCATTCCCTTTTCTGAATTCCCCTGCTTCTCGTTTCCAACTCGGTGTTTACAGAGACCTTTACTGGCATCAGGGAGGTTGAAGAGACCCCAATTTTTTCCTCTTCTTTTATAATGTCCATTCCTTTTTCCCCCTCTTCCCAGAGAATAGATAAGTTTACCCAGAAAATAAAAAGCTAATACAACCTTTTGCTCATCAACAAAAGTATGTCTTGTTGTAGCCAGGAATAAGTTAATAAAACAGGGAAAAGGCTTAGTGGCTTAAAAATAGGCTCCTTGGGGTTATGAAGGAACAATGTTGTTTTTTCTTCCCAGCGTGCAAGGATTTAATTAAGTGATAACAGTCACCTTGGGGTGGCTGCACAAGGCAATAATATCTAGGTGAAGAAAAATGCTGAAGAGAGTTGAGTACAGTCAATTTATCTTCAGAGAAGGCAATAAATGAACAAAGCATAGGTATTGGGCTGATTGTTTCGTGATGTTTCCATTACTGATAAGCATCAAAAAAAGGGGGACAGATTTGGTATTTTCAGTTTCTGAAATGTATTAAATACAGAGAAAGGAAATGAAAAAATTGCTGTGAGGTCACATCCTCACATTCTAATTACAAACAGTTTGGTAATTATTCAAGCTAAACATAGAACAAGGGAATTTTCCTATTGACACAAAGGATGGGAACACAGCTGAGTCGTGTATTTATAAGCAAACATACAGAACTTAGACAATTTTATTCTACCAAAAAGAAGGAAATAAAATTATAAAGAGGCAAGGCCAGAGAGTGATGGCACAGGCTGTCCAAAGGTCAAATTTGGGAATCTCACTGAGAAGTGCAGGGGGTTGCTGCCAGGTGCTGAAGACTAGCCATGAAGAACATCTTAAAAACAGACAACCCAAACAAGACAAACCCTGAGACAGTGACATCATCAGCCCTGAATAATATAAAGAAATAGCCATAAAGTCATTGGAAGCTCAGGTGCAGGAAGGATCTAATAACCCAAACGTGTAGGATTTGCTCTCAGAGAGAAGGCTGCGGCAAGCTTTGAATGAAGTTGAAGGGCATGCTTAACTGGTAAAGCCAACAGGTTACTTTCACTTCTCTCATATTGAGGAGGGAACTTGGGGTTGGTGAAAATTGAGGAGCCTTTCATTTTTTTCTAGAAACAAGAATCACAGCAACACTGACTTCACTCTCCATTGCTGTAGACTCTCATGGGTGGATCTCAAAGCACCCTGCAAAATTCATTACTTCTAACACTGCCTCTGCTGGATGTAAGAATAGAAGGAAGACGAGGTGGTTGTCTGAGACCACTCAACCTGTTCACCTCCCAGTTTTGATTCCTAATTCCCACAGTCCTTATCTCCTTAATTGCCTTCTTGGAGACTTCATCACCTGCCTCTCAAGAGTTCAGGTTTATATCTCTACAATTTCAGTGGTGATCAGAAAATGCCTGCCCTTCCATCCCCTAGTTATGACTCCAGAAAACTCTTCTGTCAGTGAAAAGTGGCTCCAACAGGGCAGCAGGGCTGGGACCTCTGTTTCCAGCTGGGTCAGTGTAGAGAGCAGCACTGGAAATCTGCATGCGGAAGGCAGAGGGCCTGGGGGACAGGAAATGGTTCTTTCCCCTACGCAGTCTTTCCCTCACCCACCTCCCCACAGGGGCATGAACATGTTTTGCTCATGGCCCCTGCCCTCCTCAGAGAGCACAAAGAGCAAGTGCCACTCGGGTGATGCTGGAGAGGCTGACTACATGAAAAACAGTCAACGCCTCAAGATCAGATGAAATGAAGATAAAAGTCACAAAAGCATTGTTACAGAAAGTCTACTGTCTTATGTGAATTGATGACAGATTTATATAAGTTATGGAAAGCAGGGTGAGTAAGGCTCATTGAGATGTCCCAGGTCAAAAAATACAATTTCTCACATTATGGGGAGCAGTGCTAAATTGTCTTAAGAGTGCATTACAAGGGAATGATTATGCAACGGATGTTTCTCAAGCTACTAAAAGAAAAGCTATTTTATTTTAAATAAGCCTTCATGTCAAAGGCAGTATTTAGAAGAAATGGGGTTCCACTCACCTAGGTTTTTGCAACTTTTCCAAATACTTGTCAGTGCTTTCTAATAATAAAAATAAAAATAATTCTCCGAGGTCCTGTGTCAAGGTGCAGGTGACACGTCCCTTGCGACAGCAGATTTTAATACTAGATGACTCGAGCTTTCCTATTGACAGCTGTCCAGGACTGACTACTGTAAGAACTAAACTGTTTAAGAAATTATATACACTTATGTTCCGAAGAGATTTGTAAAACGCTGAATACAGGGATGTCGGAGCTTTATTATGTATAGGTTGGGTCCTCCTGGGCTAACAGCACAATAGAGCAGAGAGAAAGCCTGACTAGTCATATACCTTTGAGCAGAGTGAGACATTCACGATTCTTTTTGTTAACATGATTAGTTTTCTGCTGTTTTTGTGTGTGATGGTCTTTAACCACTAGGTCCTTAGGACCTTGAGGCTACAAGACTCATTTGGGTCTGTTATTGAGGCTTAAAAAGGACCGAACAGGATAAGAACAATCATGATACTACATAAATATATGAATTTCTTTTTTGACTGTCCAAAACAACACAAGAGAGACTCACCCATTCACTCCCTGGTGTTCTAGTGAAACTGTTCTTCACAGGTTTAAGTCCCATGCTACCACAACCTGACGTTGGTCACAGAGCAAAAAGAAAAGCTTAAAGGTTTGCTAATAATTAGGTTATGTCAACCAGGCGGCTGAAGCTAACTGGCCAGCTCAAAACTCCAACTTCCAGCTTGGACCCTCAAGGTTCACAGTGCTCTGTTCACCTGAAGGCCCTTGCACCCCCAGTTCTTCCTCTTCTCAGATGGAGCACTTCACTAAACATGGAAGTACTGAGTAACTCATGAGGTGACTGCTCTTCCTGCCCAATGTCAAGCGGGTTCCTTCCTGCATGGCAGTAGCCCCTTTACAGTGGAGTTCTGGGGGACAGGTATTATGGATTTAGGAGCTAATGAATTAATTACTGCATCTGACTGGGAAACATAATGATCACAGATATGATCAGCGTTGGTGGTTTCATCAAGCTTATTTCTCTCAAGGGTATTGCCTTTTAAGTACCATTACCACCACCCATGATGGCTCTCCCAATGAGAGACTTTAAAATGAAGTTGATGTGGTACATATACACAATAGAATGCTATTCAGCAATCGAAAAAGATAAACTAATGCCATTCACGGCAACATGGATAGAATTAGAAGGGATTATGCTCAGCGAAATAAGTCAGAAGGAAAAAGAAAAATATCGATGGTTTCACTTATAGGAAGAATATAGGGGAACCAAATAAGGGATCAAGGGGAAAAATAATAACAAAGAAAAAAAACCACAACTAAACAAAACAAAAATAAACTGACAACTATAAATCAAAGACATTCTGCAGGGGAGGGGGAGGGAGATGGACCAAAATGAGGGCAGGAAGAGCACAAGGGACTATGGTGATGGTGCATGGGTGAACTGGTGGTGGAAATTCTAGGGGGACTATACCTGGGAAAAGAAAGCAGACGTTGTACAAAAATGAACAATGATGTAAAATATATATAAATAAATACCCCTCAAAACCCCCCAACCTGATTTACTATTGGCTTAAATACTATATATGTTCCAGGAGTACAGATTCTTGACACATGTATGCATCACACCACAAACATGCACACAAAAATAAATAAAATGAAGTCGATGATCTCACTGGCTATACAGATTTAATATCCAAAGAGACTTTGGCTTGAATATAAGGAAATTACAATTCTAATTAATGTCCATTGATCTATGAACTAGGCATGTTCTCAAACTGCCAATTAAAAGTTTATGCCTGTGTTGAAACTTCTATTTACTACTTTACTTTTAACAATAATACACCCTAGGAGCCACTGTCTGAGCATGTCAAAGTGAAACACTGATTTGTTTAATTTTTCTCCTCAAAAGTGAATTGGTTGGCACATTTTAATGTGCTCTGAATTAGGGCAGCTGCCATCAATTAAATACACAAATGATTAAACAAAGAGCAAAGTATTCAAGTAGGCAGAATCTACTCATTCATTGATCTTAGGCAAACAGGAGAAATAAATGTTCATTTATTTTTGCCACAGAAGATTAAATTTTCCTTCCAGAGATACAGACGCATCATGTGTGTGTGTGTGTGTGTGTATGTGTGTGAAGATATGTACCATCATATTTACTCACTATTCCTGTCATATATATTAATTTCCAATTCATGCTCATTATGACCATATGAAATAGTTCGAGGGCTTTCAATGTTTTTCATAATATAGCCGTACCACTGATGTATGAAAATAGCCCAGGAAAAAATAGACTGGTAATTGGATAGACAGTCAGGAAAACATACACCAATTTCTTTCTCAAATAGACGAGTAACTGAATTTCTAGATGTTGTGTGAGCAACATATATCCAGCATCTTAGATAAACCTTTTGGTCTATCTTTCAATTGGAATTCTAATCCATTATATCATTTTATTGGCAAAGATAAAAAAAAGGCTACATGTGTTATTATGAAATGTTCTCCTTTTTTTGATGAAATGCTATCTTTGTACATATCTGAAAGTAGAATTTTACAAGTATAGCAGCAAGGACCTGAAGAGAAAGAAAAAGGCACGTAAGATAACAATGAGAAGCAGTTTCCACATAGACAACATCTCCAAAGCTGGCATTATAGTCTCAGTTTTATCCTTGGTGCTTTAGCCTTGAATCTCCCATTAGTGCTGATGGGAACTGCATAGCTAAAGCCCATGCATCAAGTTGAGAGAACACTACTCAGTATTAGTTCTGACTCCAGTGTTATAACACAAATCATGATAATATTTCTGTATCTCTGCATTTCATTGGGAAAAAATACAGTGTCGCACTCTACGCACACATAAATTATGACTCTATTCCTTTACTGTTTACGGTTATTGTCCTATTCAATGTAGAAAATAAAGATATTTTTAATGACATTTTAAGTAAAAGTTTTTAATAAACAACAATTGCTATTGCGTTGAGTTTGTCATGGAAGAGATCTTAAATTACAAATAAGACTTTAATATTATAACCTCAGCAGAGATGTAGCCCTATACACACTTCATATGTGAACCACATGGCTCTGGGTGTATCCTAAGACATAGGGGCAGCTGAAGAAGGGGAGCAGGGAGCTAGATGTGAACACTGAGCCCTGCTCACCTTGAGTCTAGTTAGAAACTCTTATTAGCACTGATGGGGGTTTGCTAAGCTGCTCTGAGAACTTATGTGGTGAGGTCAAGGTCAGGAACCTGAGGTATCAGGTGAGAAGTTTCAGGATGTTCTGTGGCCAAAGAGAGCATTTTTGACCCTGACCTTGACCTATGAACATATCTCTCAACCACAGGAGAGAGGGTTGGGTAGTCCTATCAATGTTGTCAGAAAAATACCCCCAAACTTTATGCCCAAACACCCAGATTTTTGTGAATTAAAGCATATTTAATATAACCCACAGTAAATACAAAAATCTAATTGGGCCCCAAGGACCTTTTAATAATGGCAAAAAGCACTTTTAAATAAGCTCAATTCATCTCCATTATAGAAAAATTAGAGAATGCGAATAAACAAAGAAAAGGGAAATACATATCACCCATAATACTTATATTCTCCTAATACTCTGTTTGACATGTTAATTAATTGATTAATACACTAAGTATTATCATCATTAAACAACTACTATAATTTGGACCTGACCTAGGTACTAGGCACTAAAGATAGTGAGGAACTAGACAGATAGAGCTTGTTTTTTCACTAAACTTAGAAATGATACGTATTTTTTAAAAGACACAACCTATACTACCCTACTCTGTGCTGTTACAGAAACTACTCAACCAAAGGTTTGACAGATCTGCATCTGCTCTATACCGCTCCTAACAGCAGCCACTCTTACACGTGCCGCTGAATGGTTCTTGTATCATAAAACTTTACACTATTCTTTGGTCAAATTTTGAATCCATCTATAAAGGCATATCCCCAAGAACACTGCACAGGAATCCCAATGAAAGTAGCTGTTTCAAAATTACTGTGGGGTTCCCATTCAGATTTCTTTATGTAAATGTGAAAGTGTTAATTTCTCTATCCCCACCCCTGCACGTGAGCTCTCTGTGTCTGTCTCTGTCTCTCTTTCACACACACACACACTACCACACTTACCATCAAAGAATTTGAGTAAACACTACACTTGGTTTGCTTGTTATATCAAAAAGCCTTCAAGGCATCTCTCTATAAACACAGGGCATTTCTGAAGAAAGTTTTGCTCTTTTAGTTTTTTCAAAATCTTTGATTGAATCCTGAGAATAACAACCAGTTCTATTGTTTCTACTCCTCGTTAATATGTTCATCTCGTGACAAGCATCCTGCTCATAACTCTGCAAATAACACAGTAGTTGCCCTGGAAGGAGAACTTTCCTGGCACTGAGGCAACGGGCAAAGGCAGGAGCCAGGGCAAGGATCCCCTGTCCGGCCATGTCCACAGGTGTCACGGCTTAGAGTGTGTGGCAGGTTACAGTGGGGCACCCACAAAGTCTAGTCACACACTGTGTGTTCATCGTCAGAATTATCTATTACTATTTAGCAAAAATGACCTATTTCTCAATTAGTTTGAGAAACAAAGAAAAATGTAATAGGTTTATAGGAATGAAGAGATTAAGTCCCCACATGGAGATCTACAGGAACTTATAGACGACTCCAACGATACATAGACAGGAGGTAGCAGACTCTTTTCCATAAAGTGACAGGTAAGCCATGGCTGGGAAATACTCGTCTACTCAAAACTATATTCTAGTCACATTCCGACTTCTTCACATGTGTCTACAATACCTGGCTCCTAGTGATTGTGTTATTAAAGGGATTTGGCCACAAAGCCTGACTCCCAATATAAAGAAATACACTGTTTTGTCATTTTCAGGATGGGCTCCAGGACAGTATACAAATTGGGTCCATTCTGAGGTTAGTGCTGTTTCTCCAGGGGTCATTTTGGCTGAGGTTTCCAGCAGGCCTTGGTCTATCTGTATACAAAAAAGTACTGATATAAGGAATATTTGCTAATGCTCTATGAAACAGTAAGTACCACACACAGCAGAAATTTGCAATTGCCCCTTTTAATTTGATTATATTGGCCAATAATAGTTAGCGGGCAGACCAGAAATTCTCCCTATAGGTTTTACATTAGATTATGGCACCGAATAAAATGAAATAAACAAATGTGCTTGTCATGGTATCTAGCTGACTAAATAAAATGACAAAAAGATTTTATTACATTTTTTAAGTCAAAGAGCATTATTGTTTAAAAATTAGTATACATTAATAAGTGGGGCAGAAAACCATGCGAAATTTATGTAAGAATAGAGTCTCATTATTCATTTATAGATATTTACCAAAAAATTCTTCATGAACTCATTTTGAGGGCCAAAGCAAAATTATTTAAGAATATAACCATTATTTTCAAACTCTTACTGAATTTTAATCTTAATGAAATGGTGGGATTTTAGACATGTCTATGTAATCACACACACACACATATATTGGTAAACACACATAATGCACATATGTGTAAAATACTGTAACTTGCTTTTGAATCTAACAAATACATCTGATAGTTTTATAAGTACATATAGGTTTATCACATTTTAGTATACCTATGTAGATAATGTGTGTGTGTGTGTGTGTGTGTGTGTGTGTGTGTGTCTATATACAAGTCCCCAATTTTTACCATTTCAAACTTTGGGACAATTATAAGTAGTATTGCAATGAATTCCCTTTAAAATTTCTGAACTTGGGCCTCCCTGGTGGCGCAGCGGTTAAGCGCTGCGCTGTGGAGCTGTCAGCAGCAGCAACGCCAGTTCGACGCCCAGCCAGGGAGAATCCCACATGGTGCGGCAGACCTCTCCTGCCTCGCCCACTGCTCCCCTCAGCAGTGTATTTCTGATCTGCCTGTTCTGCTACCCACTCTGTCTCTGGTGAACCCTCTCGCCGCCCCATGCCTCTGGCCTGTACCCCAGCTTGTATGTATAAATTAAAAAAAAAAATCTAAAAAAATAAAATAAAATAAAATAAAATTTCTGAACTATACTATTCTAAAAAGTTGAATTATTTGATCAATTCTACTAAATGCTGCTAAATTACTCTTTTTTGCCCAATTGTTTTAAGAAGGTATGAGAACTATACAGTCTCTTCAATCATACACAGGGGTGTCACTTTCCCCCATATTCTCACCAATATTTGATAATATCAGTCTTTTTAATCTTGGCCAATCTGAGAGGCAAAAACATTGCAGGATTTTCATGTGTCAGCTGGGCAGATATATTCACTTGGTGACATTCTCATTCAGCAGGATGTTGTTCATTACCTTCATGAATTGTTTAATCTCTTTATATAGTTTGGAAACTAATCCTTTATTTTATTTAATGTAAGTGTTCCCTCTCAGCCTGTATTCTATTTGGCTTCATTGTTGGTATCCTGCAGTATTTAAAACTTTTAAGTAATCAATTTTTGTGATTCTTGGACTTCTTTCCTCAGGAAGACTTTTCTCACCATAAGAAAATGAAAGCACTTTTGTTTCTTCTCATGTTTATAGTCATGCTTATTACTCTTATTCTTCAATTGTTGAGTTAAAGAATTAAAGAATAGGGCCTCCCTGGTGGTGCAACGGGTTAAGCGCAGCGCTGTGGAACTGTCAGCAGTTGCAACGCAAGTTTGATGCCTGGTCTGGGGAGACCGCTGCTCCCCTCAGCAGTGTATTTCCGTCGATCTGCCTGTTCTGCTCCCCACTCTGTCTCTGGTGAACCTTCTCACCACCCCACACCTCTGGCCTGCACCCCAGCTTGTATGCAATGATAAATAAATCTTAAAAAAGAGTAGAACTGAAGAATACTTTTTAATGCATTTCTGAAGTTCTACATAATAATATACCCTCTGCACAATTAAATAACTTAGTATCATTTTCAAAAGCCTACTTTAAAGTATATACATTTTTTTTAGCACTACTGTCCAACAAAATTTGCAAGTCAAACTTAAGTGAAGGCTTCAGTTTCTTGAAGCAGAATCAGATCCTAGTTTACTACTCTGTTTCTAGGAAGGGTTTGCTACCCTACTGCAAAAGAATTTTTCAAAGGAAAGGGAGAGAATAGTATCTACTTTTTTATATATTACTCCTAGGGCCATCAGTAGTATAGACTAAAAGCTCAAATGCAATTACTCCATTGATTTTACATGTCTGGTTAATCAGTAGTTGTATAGAAAGAAATGAGCTTCCAGGGTGAGAGACCTGGGTTCAAATCCTGGATCCAGGCACTTATGAACCTGGGAGCTAAGGCTAGTCATTATTTTCTCTGAATCCAAGATTTTAATTTATAGAGTAGAACTAACACCTATCCTCACAAGATTAGGTGAAGTGAACAAGTAAATTGCTCACCATGATTTTTCCCATCCCAAGAATGTGCTCTCTTTCCTATTCACCCATGCTCTCTCACACTCACGTCATAGCAGTTGTGGAGCAAACCCAGAGAGGCTGTAGATGTCCCCAGAAGGCAAAGAATACTCAACCACGCAGTTAATGAGACAGAGGGTAGAGTGAGACCAAAGGAGGAAAAAAAAAAGAACTGAGACTGGGCTGGAGATTTTCTTCAAAAAAGAACTGAACTTTTAAAAAGATCAATAGCTCAGAAATTCAATAATGAAGTTGACTTATTCTATAGTGAGTTTCTTTTTTTTAGTCTTTTTAGCCTGAGTACTTTAGTGACTGAGTTGAATTTTACCCGTGATTTGTATCGGTCATAACTGAGTCTCTGAATGGGCCTGCATTGGAAAAGATCACTGAGAACTGGACATAGAAATGAAATTTTCTAACATTTGCAAAGATAAGAATGAGAGCAGAATAAAGGGCCCAATTACTATGGGTAAGAGAATTGAGCAGCCCATATGTCACTCAATAAGACATACAAATAGCAAGTAAATACAACAAAAGAGGACTAGCCATTAACAAAACACAAATTAGAACCATGAGATATTACTATACACCTATGGAAGTGGTTAAAATTAAAAATACTGACAATCCCAAGTGCTGTTGAAAAAACAGAGCAACACAGTTGGTAGAAATGTAAAATGGTACAATGACTCTAGGAAAAGTTTCTCTGAAACTTAAATATACTGACCATATGACCAAGAAACCCTATTCCTGGGAATTTATCATAGAAAACTGAAAATCTATGTTTATACAAAAGCATGTGCATGAACGTTTATAGCAACTTTCTTGACCATTGCTAAAAAATGGGATCAACCCCGAAATCTTTCAGTGAGTGAACAGATACACAAACTGGTGTACAGAGCCCTCCCTGGTGGTCTAGGGGTTAAGGCTCAGAGCTAGCACTGCGATGGCCCACCACAACTGCCTGAGTTTGATCCCCAGCCAGGGAGCTAACCCACATGGTGCAGCAGACTCTCCTGTCTTGCCTGCTGCTCCCCTCAGCAGTGTATTTCAGTAGATCTGCTTGTTCTGCTCCCCACTCTGTCTCTGGTGAATACTCATACCCCCTGTACCTCTGGCCTATACCCCAGCTCTTCTACTAAATAAATAAATAAATCTTAAAAACAAAAATAAAAACAGTGGTACAGTCATACAATGGAATACAACTTAGGAACAAATTACTGATAGGAATCTCAAGTGTGTTACGCAAAATGAAAGAAGCCAGTTTCAAATGGGTACAGATCGTATGATTCTATTTATGTGGCACTCTCATAAAGACAAGATATAATAAAGGAGGGATTGGATCAGGGGTAGACAAGGCTTGGAGTAAGGGGTGGCTAGAATACAAAGGGATGGCATCAGGGAGATTTTGGAAGAAATGGTACTTTCCTGTACCTAGATCATGTAGTGCTTAAGTTAATCTAAAAGTGTTAAAATTCACACAAATGCTAACAAATGGATTCACCTTCATGGTATGTTAATTTCATAAATAAAAGAAGTACAACTGAATGTGTTCTACTATATACAATATGGCCCCTTCTTCTTTCCAACTGAAAGGTAGTCTTAAACACCTTAACATACATGAAGAAATAAAAAGATAAAACAATGAAACAGAATTTCTGTGTTTTTACTGAACAACCCATTTTATCATCAACTAGTCAGTCACCATTTTCCTATGCAGAGAATATTTACCATGCTCTCTGAGCAGACTGCAAGGAAACCATGTGCTGCCCTCACTCCTCTCTGATCTCTACCTTATTATTTGTTTTTTTTTTTAAATATATATTTTTATTGTTATTTATGTCTTTTACATTTTGTATTCCCCTTGGGTAGCCCACCACCTTATTATTTGAAGCTACTGAAAATCAGATCAGCAGCAGCTAGCTGGTTGCCAGAGCCTTTGCTCTTTTAGCAACAGCTCACTTACTGACATGATACCGCCTCTCCTTTCCCACCCTCCCATTCTCTCCCTCCCCCCAGTTTTTTTTTTTTTTTTGAACAAGTTGTCTTTAACCCCTGGACCCAATTTGAAGGCAATGGAAATAATTAAGACTGACATTTCTAGGGTTAAACGTCAAGTAGGAGAAAGAGCTGAAAAAGGAAATTCCCCAGCTTCTTAGTAATGAAAAGCTGAGGGTATACCTTCTGTGGCTGTCTGTGAGATGCTTTCACATCCATGTGTCAAGGGTTTTTCAAACTGACAACTTGCAAATTTGAAATACAAAAATGCCCAAAGCGATATTTTAGTGGCTCAGGGAAACTCTTGTATGGGAAAAAGAATTCTAAAGTGAAACGTCTCTTGAAATCACACAGGGCCTGACCACGATACTCTAATTATGCTAATTGCTTCAATGCCCTTGCTTTATTTATGCTGAGCAGCTAAGATAAATAAAGGAAAATTGCTTTGGATCTAACTGTATTCATATCAGAATGCAAACTAGCCTGTGTTTGTTATGTGATTGCTGATCTGTTTACACTAAATTCTGCAGGTAATTGCAGTTTTGATTGCACATTTATTTCTAGCTGCACAGGTCCCAGGACTAGGTCTGTCTGTTTTTATAATTAAACCGTTTTGTAATATCTAAACTCACTAAAGAGCAAAATGATGCTTTAAGAATTTACATATTTTATGCATTAAATATAATACTTTGGTGAGCGGTGACAAAAAGGAAAAAAAGTATGTTTACCACTAAAAAAATTGGACAGCATGTTCTGGATTTGAAGAAATTCGAGACATCTGTTCCAAAGCCTGTTCACCGAATGGGACAGATGCCTGGCGCATCCCTATAATCTGTTCTTCAACACATAGTTTTTGAACTTTCAGTTGCAACTTTCATATTAGTAAAATATGTTAATAGAACATGCTGCCACTTGGTGCTCCTAAGACAATGGAATCATCATTCATCCCCCAATGTGAAGGTTGTGTTCTGTGACACTTACAGAAGCTGAACCTTCCCAGAGCTGACATGGTCTTTGTTTTTGCTTCTAGACTAATGTTCTCGCGGGGGGGGGGGGGGTCGGTTCTTTATGGTCGCCCTTCTTAGCTTAGAATTTAGTTTTGCTTATAGCTACATTTGGATTCAGACACCATCAACAGAGGGGAAATGAACAACACAATACATAGAGTGAACAGAACTTTCTCCTGTTTAGGATGCCAATTACTTTAACAACACAAAGGAAAAGGATTTGATAATGTCACTACTACTAATGTAGGACGGTGTCACCTTTGCACCACTTCTTCATCCATCATCAAATTCTGAAATAATACTTCAGTCTGCCCTACTTAATGGAGAAGTTAACATCAGTCTACACAGACTAGTTTGCAAAGCTTCTTAACCTAAATTCAGCTCATGAAAAATCCACTACTATAAATTTATTTTGTCTAATATACACCTGATGCGTGTTCTCAATAAACATAGGCTAGTTTTAGCATCCAGAAGGCATCTTTGGCCTTCCTCCTTCCATAGGGAAGATAAAGGAAGTTGGAAAAATGTGAAGATACTCAAAATACCAAGAGTAAACTAAGCTACCAGGAGAAAAGTCTACTTTTCCTGACACCGGGAGGTGATTATCCTCACACCACAGTGACTGAGTAATGGGCTGTCCCATGGCCACTGAAAGGCCTCCAAACCCCTCCATCACTTTAAGAGAACGTCAACCCAAATACAAAATTATTCCTAATTTACCTTTGGGCAGCTGTGTTGTTGTAGGTGGAGATGTAGGAAATCAGTAAACAGAGTGAGAAATCTGAAGCCAGAAAGCCCTAGGTATGAATGTAGGATGCCTCTTATCAGCTATGTAACCTTGGGAAAACAAAAGAAAAATGAGCTACTGGGCTTCTCAGATTCTTTAGTGCCCTCCACAAGGTTGTTGTGAGAATGAAATGACATATGGCTACTATTTAGTAAAAGCTCATGGCACTCAATAGTGATGAGCTGTTGCTGTTGCTATTGTTATATTAGAAGTTTCAAATCCTGACCAGTTTTCCAATGACATCAATCAGCAATTGTGATTGGTCACCCAGGCACTGTAACCTACTACCTCGCTTGCCTGTCCACCGAGTAAATGCAACTTTCTTGCAGCCTGGGCTACTAACCAGTTCAAAAGGCTTGGGTCAGGTGTGTATTTGCTGACAAAAGCACGAAGGATTTATCAGAAGGCTTGCTTTAAAAAAAGAGCTTTGTCCACAGGAATGCTCAAAATGTGCAGACACATTAGGTCTATTATTTCCTCCTCTCTGTCAAGTCCCTACTTGATCATTGTCCACTGCTGCATTTATCAAACTCTGCATAATTATTTATTAATGTTTCTCTATTTCCCACTAGATTGTGAGTGTCCTTCAGGCAGGGTGGATCCTAGTCTTCTTTTCATCCCCAGAGTGGAGCATGAAACTTCTTACATACAGTGGCCTATGAAGTGAGTACTACATGAATGTGAGTCTTGGTAGCAAAGCTGGATTTTGAAATAAGGCAGACCTGGCTCAAATACCAGCTGGGTTGACATGTTAAATTCTTGAATATCTACTCAATTCACTCCCAAATGAGGAGGATGATGATGATCCCTTATCTTGTGGGGATAGGAATAGTGTCAAGAGCCAATGTCTTACCTATAATAAAATTTTTTTCCTCTTAACTGGGAAATATCCTACTGAAGACAATTTGGGGATTAAAGAAAAAGAGATACTATTTAATAATGAAAGGACATGGTAGATTTTAGGTTCAGGGTGTTAACTTTCCTATGTTTTGGATAAGACGGAGATTCCATTGAAAACATCAGAGCCCCCATTTTTTTGCCACCCTCTGGAAGGCATATCAGGGCCCAACATCTGAAAGTTTCTTAAACTCAATATTGTTGAGTGGGAATCACTAAACACCCAGCTAGGAAGTATAATTCCTACATTTTAAATATGAACTCTCCTTGGTTCTCTCTACTGATCTCTTGAAGACCAGTTAATAATGAATAAGAAGGCAGAATTCTGTGATCTATTCTGTGTGATACATAAATCCTGATTTTCACATGAGGTGTGAGTATGCATTTATTATCTCAACACACTTATTCAAATTTCGGTAACTCATAGTTAGTATGTGTTTGTGTATGTGCCCATAAACCTATATGCAGAAGAAAATGGCACCTTTTCCAGAGGAAATCATATGACCACTTTCCTCTTCTCTGAAGAAAGAGATAACAACATGCATTATTTTGATATGGGACACTAGGCAGAGGTGGGGCATCAATATGCAAACTGTCCAGTTGTACTTCCTATGATAATGGACAAGAAAGTGAGTTCTTGTTCTAACTGACATCAGAATGCAAGAGGTTGAAGATTATAGTCCAGGGTTTGAGATGGAGCCACTGCCACATTTACTCACTTGGGGAAAGCCTGGAATACAACTGCTGAAAATGTCCCATGACCTCGGTATTCATTTCAGCAACTAGGAGAAACAGGGAGTGGATTAAAAAATAGGAAAATCATGAATGGGGAGGGGGAGGGCTGTCTTGCACAAGAGGCTGTCATGGATACTTTTCCTTACCTCTGCCTATAAGCAGAAGGCCTGGCTAATCTGAGCATTAGTATTTAAAGAATGGGGCTGCATCCATTTCTTAAGGACTACCAGGGCTATTCCTCCATTATGTACAGTCTTTGCTGTACGCAAATGGTACTAACTACTCAATAAATGGAAGATCTGAAGGACCTTGCTTTCGCAGCAAAGAATAAAGAACACCAGCTTATGTCAATAAAGTAACTTGGTCATCACTCTGAGAACAGAGGGGCTAGGGAATCCAGCGAGGCTCCCATTACACTGGTCAACAGTCAGATTGTTACTGACATAAAAAGGCCCTAATCTGTAGTATCTTGGTGTGCTGAACATGAACATAACTCTGAACTTTTTTTTATTAGCTCTTGTTTTGAAGATATTTCATATAATTCATTTTATATGTTTAACCATGTAAATTTATCCAGTAGGACTGCAACAACATGCTAAATCAGCCTAGAATGACGTAATATCGCATCGCATTGCATATACCATCATGCACACATCATCCAGAGTTGACTGCATCATTTTCTGATGCAATGCAATACTACTGCCAGGCAACTGCTGAAGTAAGCTGTCGCTAGCAGTGCACTATAGAAAGCCCTGTCAGAAAGGTTGACCATTGAAAATATTTCAGACTTTGTGTAAGATAGTTTAAGCTACTGTTTCATAGAACTGTTATTATTTTCTCCATTTAGGCACAATACAGAACAGTAATCCTTCGAAAGTGTGTTAATAGTGTGGACAATCACTGCTCTATTTATGGGTAAGTGACATTTGTCAACCAGAAGAAAAGTATCACTTCTCAAGTGAAGAAGTCTTATCATCTTTACTTTGGATGCAAGGCTGGTGACCAACACAGGTCTTGGGCCCCACATATATGCTGTACTACATGGACAACACAGCTTTCACAGTGATTAAATGGCAAAAGAACATCAGTACCGTTTGCAGTCCCCATGGTGTGGAGAGAGCCAAGCAACCACATAAAAGACTGTTACTTCTGCATGGTTCCTCCTCTTTCTGGTGGAATAACAAAGCAGAAGAAGTTGAGAATAGTCTACCCAAACATTCCTTCTGCATTGAGATGACCGGTTCAACAACTTGCTGCAGGGTGATGCGAAACAAGCATGGAATGCTTTTCGCCTAGTGTCTACAAACTTTCTTGGGAATGTTAGGGCAGAAAATGACAAGGAACTAATAGAAGACATGCTGATGCAGTATCAAACTTGGCTGCAATATGTCTCTAAGGATCCACTTCCTTTATTCCCATCTGGATTTCTTCCCTGAAAACTGTGGTATGGTTAGTAATGAACATGGCAAACATTTTCATCAAGATATCGCATCAATGGAACAAAGATACCAGGGAAAATGGTTCACTACAATGCTGGCTGACTACTGCTGGACACTCCCCAGAGATGCTCCTGAAGAGCTGTACAAGAGACAAGTGAAGAAATCAAAGAAGTAGTCTATGATTTGATTTTTTACAGGTATTAACCATAGGCCTATTGCTATTGGCATGCATTTCACGATGTAAACATCAGTTTATTGCAGATTACAAAAAACACTAGAGCCAAAATTAGAATTTGACTGTCATATTCATATTGAGCACATACAAATTGATAGGAAATGACTAATTTTATTTCAGTAACATGACTTTTGTAAAAATTTGTTGACCAGTGTTATCTGCCCTTAATGATGTACCACTCGGCTACCTGGCTACATCTCTCCATCCTGAACAATGCACCTAGCTCTGCCAAGTCTAAGCTCTGATCTGGATCCCTTAAGTGAGAGGCACTAAATTACTGAGCCTCTGAAATGAAGCTCTTTCTCAGATTGCATTTACAGGATGCTTAATATATATTCAGTAACCACCAGTTTGATTTTTTTTCTACTGATCTGATCACCACCTCTCCATATATTGAACCTCAGGAGAACCCTATTCTCTGATTCCCCCATGACTAGCAAGCTGTTTAATTCACCAATGGTTTCCTTCATTATTTTACAGGATCAGCCGGGGAGAGCTCAGCATACATACTAAAATGTCTCTTACAAGACATTTTACAAGGGTACTCTAACTAGTAGTTACAGCCATGTCCTATTTCAATCACATTCAAAAATCTGCCCAATGAGTTGGTTTTTACTTTTTTTTCAAGTTGCGGAGTCTTTTAACATAAAAGGTATTTTATAGGGGAAAAAAAACTTTCAAAGAATTTTTTGAAACTATATAAATGACTTTGGTATATACTATGAGTTTATCTGCTGATAATTCCTCTTCAATGTATCTGTATGGTCAAATCCAGCTGAAGCATGAGTGAAGAAAATAATTTATATCCAACTGTTGCAAAAGTTTATGAGTGAGGAATCCTTCCATACAGATACCCCAGTAGAGTTCTAAGGCTGGACTACTGGTAAGGAAACTATAGAGAAAATTATATCAAACTATATTTGCCACTCATCAATGATTAATCTTTTTAAACTTTTCAGGTTTTTCTCTCTTTTTTCATTTCACCTTGTGTTTCTCCCTTTATTTGATTTTTTTCCAATTCGCCTGTCTCTCCATTTCATCTTTGTCTCTTCGCATTTCTTTTTGTCATGGTTTATTTCCCCATTTCCTCTCCTGAAGTCTCTCATTTCTCCCTCTCACTATTAGTTATCTTGGTCTGGTAGCTTAAAAAAAAAAAAAACACATAATTCTAGGCTTCTGAATCTTACCCCCCTATCTCCACTGTCACAGTCACCACTGAGACACATTTTTGTGTCACTGGTCAATATTTTTATTAAGCGATTTTTAGAAATTGCCTCCCTTCATTAATGGACTTTCTGTACTCTATGACCTGAAGTTATCTTAAAACTTCTCCCCTATGGATGCAGGAAGACAGCTGTCTGTCCCGGACTGCAGAGGTCACAGACATGAAAGGGTAAATTCTTTGGATGACTCAAAGATACATCATACAGTAGTATATTCACAGAAAGTAATGAATCTGAAGTTGTATTTCCTCTCGGAAGTCTAGGACTTTGTTCTGACTCTGTAGATGGCAGGAAATAAAGAGAAACAAATGAAATTTCTATATTCTGATTGGAGGTATTACTACCGAGCTTTTTAATGCCTATTAAAAATGACTCTTTTACCTAAAGTAAATTCTCAAGATTTAAGACTGAAGTAAAAGCCCTTCAAATGCAGCCCAGCAGCAATTACATGGCATGATGATTCCAAATATCATACTTGCATAACTGTTTCCATGCTAAGATGCAAAATTATAAAACATTCATGTTCTGAGCTCCTGATCACAATCTTTGAGCCTCAGGATTTCGTAAAAAAGGAACTGAACAACTCTTTAATGTTAGTACAAAACTAGGATACTGGTGTCTTTTTAAAACTTTTTTCAAACATTATGAAAAGCATGTTGGTTGTAAAAACCATTACTATACCTTTTTGAGAGTAGTCATTCAGTAAATAGATCCTCTTATGGGTTGAAATGCAAGCCCCCCAAATTCATATGCTGGAGTTCTGAACACCATTACCTCAGAGTGTGAACTGACTTGGAGATAGTGGTGTTGCAGCTGCCCAAGATAGAAATAGGTGAAGGTTTGGGCCACAATCAAATGTGCCATGTCCCTATAAAAAAGGGGAAATCTGGACACAGACAGACAGAACCACAGGAGGAAAGATACATGAAGATGACAGCAGAGATCCAAGTGATGCAGCTCTAAGCAGAGGAATGCAGAGACTGCTGCAAACCACCAGAAGCTGAGAGGCCTGGGGAGGTTCTCCTTCATGAACCTGAGAAGGAAACAAACTTTGCCAAAACCTTCATCTCTGATTTCTAGCCTCCAGAACTGAAAGACAGTAAATGTGCCTGTCTCAAAATCACTCAGTGTGTAGTATTTTGTTAAGTATGTGAACTCTACCAAACCCACATGGGCTTCACTTTCCTATTTAAGGAGGAATCAGGGTACATCAAGGACACAGCCATGAGTTTTGGGATTATGTTGACTGGGCTTGAATCTAGGTTCCACCAGTTACTGACACATTGGGGCAAGTGAGTCTTTGAAAGTTAATTTCCATTTTTTTTATTTGTAAAGCAGAGATCTCTAATTTAAATACATTGGCCTGAATATTAACATTAACCAGTTTTTGAATACTTAATATATCCATGGAGGTAGATACTGGGTGGGATAGGATGATGAACAAAAAAGACCTACTTCCTACCCTTATGGAACATACAGTTTAGTAGAAGACAGAAAACACACTTAATAAGCAAATACATATGAACCTGAAACTCATGGTAAGTATTATCAAGGAAAAGAATAGGGAGCAATTGTGAGGAAAAAGGGAACCTTAGGGACGATGGTGTTTTGAGTGGTTCGTTCAGCTCATGCCTTTCTGAGGAGGTGACATTTAAGCTGAGTCCAAATGAATAAGAAGGAGCAAAATGTGAGAGGACAACCTAAATAAAGTCCCCAGTATTCCTGAAGATCAGAGGAGGCATTCGATTCAAGACGGTTAACAGTTATTATTGACTAGCGTGTGCTTACTACCGAGATCTGTTTTGTGGACACACAATAGTATCCGTCAGTCTAGGGTTAAAAAATCCTCTATGACATTTCTTTCTCTCCTTTTTTTCCTTGCCTCAAGGTGTAGGTCTGTTGTGGATTGGCCCTCTAAGAAAGGCAGCATCAAAGACGGGCACTGATCTGCTTTCTCTATAGCAAGAGTTTAACTCATTGGTCTACCCTTAGCCAGGGTCTTTTAAAATAACCAAGATTTCCTCATTCCCTCCAGGAATATGACACCAGATACAAATGAATTACTCTGTATTTTCTCTAAACACTCTCAAATTTTTTAGTCCCTGTGCCTTCAGTCATGCTGTTTTCTCTTTCTATCTTTTTTCCCCACTCTGGGTGTCCTAATTATACCAGTCCATTCAAATCCATTCAGCAAGTAGTTCAGAGCTCAAACAGGAATTTTCTTCCTTCTCTGAATCACTGAAACACACATCTATATATACCATATGTTCCCTAGTCTGCCTTAACTACTTATTGTTATATTTGTTTCATCTCTCCTGCTGGATTATAAGTAATTCCCTGAGGGGAAGGCCTTTGTCTAACCATTTTAGAGGGCTGAGAAGAATGTGAAGCTGAAAATATGGGTGGAAC
The DNA here is from genome assembly GCA_004024925.1 of Scalopus aquaticus. Lineage (NCBI taxonomy): Eukaryota > Metazoa > Chordata > Mammalia > Eulipotyphla > Talpidae > Scalopus > Scalopus aquaticus. Next base: position 33,694 of record PVIJ01003908.1, on the reverse strand, counting down.
TGAATTGTTACATGGTTGGTGTATATCCAGACATTCTAAGAAAGTGGCAGTGTCAGAGCACCAGTAATAAAAACATATATTACATACTTCTACATCACACATGGGGACATGATATTCAGACAAGGAATAGGAGAGAGACATTGTCAATCAACCTCTCTTTCATTTCTCCCATGCGAAATGCACTATTCACTCATTATTTCAGCAAGCATAAAACATACATGTGGAAAATTATTTTCCTTAGCTTCCTTAGCATACACAGTAATGAAATATGAGCAATTGGGAGGGTGGCATACAAGCAGTGAAAATGGCTGATGTCTTGCCTTCCCTCAGTTTTGCTATGAAAGAGAATGAATGACATTTTTAAATGTGGCTTTCTGAGCCTAAATGTATTTGTCTGGAGAATGGGAGTACTATTTCCTTCCTTGATCTGATTTCCAAGAGCAGAAGATGAATTTGTTATGCCCTCTCAGTGCCTAGTGCTAGTTAAGAACAGAGGAGCTTTTATTATCTTGCTATAATAAAGAGAAGGTTGTATCAAACTGTTCCTTCTCTGCTGCTACAGTTGTTTGGAGAAGAACATTTCTCACCCACAGGGATGCTGCTACATGACTGCGTCAAATTGAAGGTGAACACTGGAATGTGGCCGTGGCACTTCAAATAACAGGCCATCGGGAGAAGAAATTTCAAAAAATAACACAAGAAATAAGAATGCCAATCCAATGTTTATAATTACATTCACTGGTCATCTGAAAAAGAAGATTTTTATCCCCTGCATTGCTACCACATGTCACATCAATTTCTGAAGATATTCTCCTCTAAATAATTTTGTCTGCCCATACGCTTATGGATTTTAACCACAAGGCTATGTCAAATATGAGCACTTAATTCAGAGCAAACACTATGTGCGTGTGTGTTTTTAAAGGCTTCTAAACCATATTAAATTTTCATTCATATAGGTACACAGAGACACATATTAAATAAACCCTCTACAAGAGTAACCTGGCTAGAAATGCAGCAAGAGATTTCCAAAGGGCCGAATTTATTACAAATTAATCAAATAGGTAAGATGGATCGTAATAGATATTCCAGCCAATGTAAACCTAGAGGAAAAGAAAAAAAAAAAAAAAACCCAGCAGCAGCAAGTCAAGAGCCAAATGTTTCTGTTTTGATTTATTTAGCATTTCTGAGATGTTTCTTCTGTGGGGAACAATATGCAAGGCATTGGAAATTCAGAAGGCACATCTTTTGTGTACCATAAAAATGTGCTGCTAACCTACAATACCCTTATAGAAATACAATTCAATAAGAAACTCAGTTGGGAAGATGTCTCAATAGAACAACATGAAAAAAATGGTCAATACGAGAATGATTTACTTTACTTTTACAAGGGATTTTGATGCTGCGAATAGAAATGCCTTTGGAACTTATAAAATCCAGATAAACAGAGAGCCACAGTTTTAATTCTTATACATCTTTAATGTGCTGTTTTTTTTTTTTTTTTTTTTTTTTTTTTTTTTTTTTTTTTTTTTTTTTTTTTTTTTTTTTTTTTAAGCAGATCATCTCTCCAAATCGTCACTTCTATCAAGCCTATCTCTGGAGCAGTGTTACAGCGCTCAGCCCTCAGGGCAAAGATAAGTCTTCACCATTGTCACATGTAGCACACACATATTCAGCCATATCATGCTGAATGGGAATACAGTACTTTGTAGAAGCAGAACTGATTTCTGCAGAATATCCTGAGATACTTATCAAGCTGTTAAAGGAGACATCAGTCTTTTGTCTGTATTGCCCTTGACACATCCTCAAGGAAGTATCTCGAAATTCTTTGTCTTCTGAAGAACCCTCGGACCTCATAGGTCTAATGTAGGTTAAGTACCCCACAGATCTCCCAAGAATAGAAAAACGCCTTGAAAATGATAGCCTGACTTATAAGAAACAAATATAATGCAAATGCTAATTCCTATGACCCTGTTATTTGAAGCAAGAAGCAGCAAAACACAGAAGCTTCAGACAATACTGGCCTTGCGCAGGCAAAAGCTGGAATTCTACCCTAAAATTTATCAGATACAGCAATAACCTCTAAAAAATCCAACAAGGGTAAAATGTATAAAGGTAAATTACCACATTATCATCCAATTATCATTGCTTGTTTTGTCAAGGGTAAATGACTATCTAGCTGCATCCAGCATTTGCGTATTGATTCATGTATACAGTGCCTAGCACAGCTGAGCTGGGCCCGCCCAGCCTCCCGCTCAATGGCTGTGTTGACGCTGACCATTTCATTAGCCATCGTAGGTCGCAGGCTGTGTCTAACTCTCCCTGTCTGTTTCGGAGGCACTGAGTGAAAATGGATAAATTATTAGAGATTACTGGGCACCGCACAAGGAATAATTGTGTGCTTTTCTTCCTGAAAATACAGAAAAATCACAGTGTTTAACTATTGTTGTAATTGAAATGTGATTCAATTCACAAACTTAAAATAGCACTTACCACTCCCTCATCTTTCCTGCCTATCTCATTCTCAACCACTTCATCTGACAGAACTTTACACAAATCTCCTAAGGATAAACATTTCCATTTTCACATTTGTTTCCTTCCTACAGATATATCATTGTGACTGTGGAATTCGTATTTCATCACAGATTTTTCAAAAACAAAACAAACCTTCCTCAGCAGATCAAACAAAACCACCAAACTCAGGCAGCAAAGAGGTAGTCACGACATCTGAGATTAATGGACCACATTTCATCTCAAACTGATTCCTTGGCATAAAAAACATGTAAGTTCATCCCATCCACCACGGACATGTAGCTTGCACTGAGGCACAGAGACTAGAGAACCAGCAGACTCACTCAATCTTGAGGGCAAGGGTAGGTGGCCTTTTCCTGCAGTGGTAATTCAGAGTTCTAACTCGGATCCAGCCTCCTCCAATTCTTCAGCAAACTGAAGATGGGGTAAAAGGACAACAATGGAACCCCACTAGGGTCAGTAGGTCAAGCCAGCATGGACTTCAACCACAATATGGGGAAGATGCTGGGGGAGAGACAATAGAACATGGGGGAGGGCTCAGATATGAGTGGGGTTCTGTCCCTTAGATTGGGTATGATCCAGGTATGTTGAAATCCAGAGTTGGAAGGGAGACTGGCCCCTGAGGTGGTCATCTGTTAAGCACAGTGGAAACACTTTCCCCTGAATGCAAGGGAGGAACATTGGCATGATGTGGAAATGCAGGTATTAGTTATTTTCAAATGTACAGTCTACTAAGGGGACTGAGTTTTAGGAAGACACATGCCAATTGCATCTGTGAAGAAGACATGGTATGGGAGAATCCCAATCGAATTCACCATTTTCTAGGTATTTATGTCTCGAGTACCTTATATCTCAATCTACCACCAAGCTTACAATTACAGTGTATGTATTTGGATTATTACTTCCTTTTACTTTATGAATGCACTGATGTTTGGGGAATTTAGGGGTCCCATGTTAGACAATCCAAAAGCAGTAAACCAGAACTAAGATAACTCCAACTTCAATCACCATGCTAGCTCCACTCTACAGTAAAGTCTGGGGAAGGTGGTAGAACTCAGGAACACCGACTGGACCTCTGGAAGGCAGATAGTGGGTGCTTGAGGGTATTGGACATGGAAGCAAGGCTGAGGCTCAGGAAAGCAATGAGGAAAGAGGGAAGCTGGGGAATAGGAAAACAGAATAAAACAAAGTTCAGAGAAGACCTGAGAGTTCTAAGGTAGCAGAGGGGGCTACTAAGCTGAAAAGTGTGATGAGAAGGATCAAAAGGGAAACTAGCACAAAAGGAGAGTAAGATCAAAGGATGCCAACTCTACTGGGGGGAGGCTGGGCAGAGACTTGAGCAGTGAGGAATATGTAGGAGCTAAGTAGACAGATAAAAGGGTGAAGGAAGGAGAATTTATTCCAGGTTGAGGATAATTCGCTTTTAGCAAAGGCAGAGTGACAGAAGAAAAAGCCTTGTGTGGTAAGAGGAAATGGAAAAGAAAGCAAGTGTAAAGTGGGGGGGCACTGTGGCAGCCTTGACTCTCTTCACTTCTGACTCTTGGAACAGTAGTTTCATCTCAAAGGACAGAAGGATGAAGGCTCAGCAAGTCAAGTTCTAGGGTTAGCTTGATACAGACACAAACACACCGATTCTAATATCAAATTAAATTGTTTACCCTGAAATTGAAAGTTCTTACCTTTGCCATCCAACTAGATGAACAGAAACCCATCTGCCCATGTTTTACCTTTCCTCTAACTATTTACCTGCAGGGTTTCTGCATCAATCTACAAACAAACCAATGGAAAACCTCCCATTTCAACAAGATCCTTGATTAACGGAGCTACATGCATCCTCTTGGCATGTATACTGGACATGTGAATCTAACAGGGACTAGATTTGTCTGTCATGAAAGCATTGTTCAGCCATCTCAATTATTGCTCCCAAGTGAGTGACAACATCTTTAGCCCTCAATCGCCCCATGTGATTCCCCTTCACGGGCTCTGGCACATGGTGGATGTTTGACTGCCATCCGGGATAGGAAACACGGTGCCTATAGTGACTCATGGTTAGTACGTTGGGGAGACTGCAGGATTTGGCATCAAGTTTGTTCTAGACATTCCACATTTACTTAGCACTATTTTATTTTAGTTTTTATTTTTTAAAAGATTTATTTATTTATGCATACAAGCTGGGGTACAGGCACAGAGGCGTGGGGCGGCGAGAGGGTTCACCAGAGACAGAGTGGGGAGCAGAACAGGCAGATAGACGGAAATACACTGCTGAGGGGAGCAGTGGGTGCCATGTGGGAAGCTCCCCCACCGGGCGTCAAACTTGAGTGGCTGCTGCCGACAGCTCCACAGCACAGCGCTTAACCTGCTGCACCACCAGGGAGGCCCTACTTAGCACTATTTTATGCTATGTACTAAAAATAAAAAGCTCAATGAAAAAGATTCAGCTTCTCTGTATAACAGATGCTCACCATAAGGTGTTTGGGTGGTTACTAGATGGGAAAATATATAGAGATAATGGTGATTTAGTAAGGGAAATATAATCAGGGACTAGAGTTCTAGGTGGCATGGAGGCCTGATCAAAGCACAAAGAAGGGGTGATGATCTAAGATGGCAGGACTCAGTGGTTGTCAGAAAACTTTTTGAAATGAAATAATGTCTGAGCTGAACCTTGAAGGTGAAGTTTTACAGGTAAAGAAGCAGAGAGATGGAGACAGGCGCTCCAGGAAGAACAGCTTACAGAGAGGACCTGAAGCATGAAACAGCAAGATACCCTTGGGACTTTCCATCCATAGCTCCCTGGACTCCTATATTGACAGGCAACTCCCTCAGACTCTGAGCTTCCACCACCCCAGGATATTATAAAGGTCTAACGACATAATTCATATGAAAGCTGTATTGTAAACTGTAAAGCACCATACAAATGTAAAATATTTTACAACTATAATTTCTATTATTTCTAGGTGAACTGAAAGTAGACTTGAGGGGATCTCTGAGGAATGGAACTGAGCCTTTTGCTAGGGGGTGTTGACCCCTCCTTTAAGACAGGTAGGGAAGAATCTATCAGATACCCAATTAAGATGAGCAAAATATAGTTACCTGATATAGAAGTTGGCCAATACCATGAACACTAATGTGTTTGTGTTACTCTCCCAAAAGCACTGGGGGGGTTTTCTGTGAGCATAGGTAGTCAATAATGAATACCTAATCCAAGAAACCACAACATTTTCTCCATCAGCAATGCCAGAATTGTTTAATATTTATTCACTACCTCCTTTATATTCAATACAGTCTGTTCTTCTGCCATGGTAGATGGTAAACTAAATAATTCCATACAGGGAGACAAAGTCCTGGATACAGAATACAGAGGAGTGAGTTAAGAGAATGGAGATTTTCCCTCCAGCTCTTGACTTCTTTACCTATGTACTCTTTATGTGAAGAAGTCCCAAAGGTTAGTCAGGGAGGGGGAAAGTAGTAAAATTCTGCAGTAGGTCTTCATACGAGTTCTTAGTTTAATAACCATCATTATGGGAACCATGATAATCTTTAATATCATTAAGAGTTCATTACAGGTCAAAATGCATTCTAAGGGATTTGTATGTATACCTAGTCAATAAGCACAATAACTCCAAAGTGCTTATTTTCATTGTTCCACTTCAAGGATAAGGAAATAGAGGCTCGGAGAGGTTATAGCTTGCCGAGGGCATGCAGCTATTCAATTGCAGAGCTGTGATCTGAATCCAGATCGTCTAGCTCTGGAGATTTGCTTTCTATGTTCACTTATATTTTTTTCAAAATGGGGGGGGGAATCAAATAGCTACAATCTATTCTATAGTATATAGTTTCAGTGGGCAGAGGGAGAGGAGACAAGGCACCTTACATTCAGTATGTGGTAGAAGAATGAAAGCAGATCAAATAAAAGGATGGCTCTCCCTTTTTTAAATTCAAAATGTTGAACTCCTCAAAAGGAAAGAGGAAGTCTTCTAGATTTAAAAAGGAGAGGGGCATTCATTACTTACTCTGCTTTCATTCTGAAAGATTTTCCGATTCTCTCAATATTGATCTCACTTTATGATGTTAAGTATAATAGCAGAGAAAAGTTAAACACATGGGTTCTGGAAATGAAAGATTTGTGTCAAATCCCAACTCTGCCACTGACTGCTATCGTGAGTGGTGTACACTTGGATGAAGATACTTGGTCTCAGTTTCCTGAATTGTACAATGGACTGATAGAGACCTATTTAGCCAGCAGAGATGCTGTATGGAATTCAGTGAGTCTGTGTGTGTGTATTCTATCATGCCTCATAAAAAGTGCTAAATAAGGATTAGCTACTGTTATTGTTATTTAACTTCCTTTATATTTGGCTCACTGTAATGTACCCATGTTGGTTACTAAATAAGAACATTTTCAGTGAGCTATACTGATTTTAGGCCAAGGAAATAAAGCGCAAAACTGTTTAAAAACAAAGAGACAAAGGGATAGTAAAGGTGTTAATTGGGACAAGAGGCAATGCATTAACAAGCCCTGGAAAAGTTTTCAGAAAATGGACTTTAAGTAATGATACACAGTGAATTGAATAAACATAACACATGAGTATATTCTTGAGTTAAATGAATGGGATCAGCAAATTTTTGTCTGTAAAGCAATAACACACTAGTAAATGTTATAAGGTAGTAAATGTTTTAGGTTTTATAAATCATATGACCTGTTGATCTACTCAACTCTGCTGTTGTAGCATTAAAGTACCATGTATGATATTCAAATGAATGGGTGTGGCTGCTTTCCAATATACTTTATTTGCAAAAACAGGTGGCAGACCAGATTTTGCTGGGGTGGGGTGGGGGTAGGTCACCCACCCTCGTTTAAAGAGAGTCTCAATCATTGCTATGAACAAGAGCAAGTTCTGGGAATGATTTTACATGTATACAGGCATTTATATCTAAGTAACCCTTATAATACTACTCTTCCGATTAATTTTCATCCCATATATTTTCCTGAGTGGAATTGAGTGGGATGAAGTTGTAAGAATGCTGGAAACTATATATAACCCTGAATTAACCTAGGGAAATACAGTGGGCATGGCCACAGCTATTGCACGTGAGTTGGGGTGTGTGTGTGTGTGTATGTGTGTGTACGCACAAGTATTGTATTATGCACGTGACAGCTGAAAAAAATGTAAGAATAATTGACTTGATAGAATCAGAACTAAACTACAAATGAAGAGATCTTGGTCTTTGTCACTGATTAGCTGTGTAATGTTGGACAAGTCATGATTTCTGTACCTCAATTTCCTCTTTATAAAATGAGCTGAACTAGGGGGCCTCCCTGGTGGCGCAGCGGTTAAGCGCTGCACTGTGGAGCTGTCAGCAGTGAGTTCGATGCCCGACTGGGGAGATTCCCACAGGGCACAGCAGACCTCTCCTGCCTCGCACCCTGCTCCCCTCAGCAGTGTGTTTCCGTCTCTCTGCCTGTTTTGCTCCCCATTTTGTCTCTGGGGAACCCTCTCACTGCCCCATGCCTCTGGCCTGTGCCCCAGCTTGTATGCACAAATAAATCAATCTTAAAAATAATAAAATAAAATGAGCTGAACTAAACAGGAAGTGCTTTTTATTCGAAAACATCTAAACTATTGTGCAAAAAAATTTAACTGTTGGGCACTTAATATAGTCTACATAATTTCCTACAGATGATTTAGGAAACTGAATTGAGTCAACTAGAACTGTCATTATTTTAATTCGATTAAAAATTACTGAAATGGGTAATTTATCCAGTAGTTTATAATAATCATATAATTAAATAATCACAGGTTATGTCAGTTCCGTCTTAAAGGTTCTCATGACAGTGGCAAGCTTTTAGAATAAGGTACAATGAGATCTTTTAGTCATTTGACAGAGCTTTATTTTGTGCTATAATTTTTTTTGTTTCATGTTATATTTTTGAATTAAATTTGTTAAGTTTTGTGACTCTTTCTTGATGAGATTAGGTAAGATAAATTATTTTTAGTGTCTCGGGAGAGTTTGCTGCCTAATCAATTTACTTATGCCTTCTTAATAGCACAACATGTTGCTGGGGGAAGCAAACATAACCAAATTGGGCATCAAAATAGTCTCAGCAAAGTTCACATGTCCAAATCAGTCTAATTGAGAAGCAGGTACAACTGGCATGGCCCTTATTTATGACTCAGATAGCCTCCCTGGGCTGAGTGTGGAAACTTAAAGAGGCACTCTTTATCTGCTTGAAAGAGACATGAGGTTGGATTTACAGACAGAGAGGTGAGGGGCAAGCAGCCCTGTCTATGCATCGCTCAGTTGACAAGGCACTATTCCTTAGACTAGAGATCACCTCCGTACACCTTGGGGCTGACCCGAAGCCCCTTGTTAATTCAATTCTGAGCATCTCCTGAGTAGGGGCAGACAATAATGCAGACATGGACAAAATTGTGCTGCAACTGTGTGAGTGAACTAATGTCCAATGGGGATTATGCTGAGACCACCAAACTCATTTCACTTGTGACCTAATCATATCTCAAAGTGGCCCCCTGTGGATATAAGTTTATTAGAATGAAGAATTCTTAAACAATTACTCTTGAGCCTGGGATACATGTTTTTCATCAAGCCTGGGCAGGCAGGATCTCTCCTCCAACTGCTTCCAAACACCCCACTCCTCCCAATTCTTCTTTACTCCCCAAAGGAAAAAAAAAACACAACAAATTCATTGTGGCTAGTAACAAGTCCTGTAAAAATTCAGAATGTGAGCTTTTTCTTTGCATCAAATGCTAGGAGACAAGATGGAAAGAACCACTTGCCCATTCAGCTTCAATCGGTACTGAACTCTTTATTCATAAGAACATAATCCTTCCTACTCCCTGGGAAAGCAGCTGAATTTAGTGGAAACAGGACAGATTGGAGTTTTGTGGCTTTACCTCTCTTTTGTTGGGTGAACTCTGGCATGTTACTTGACCTCTCTAAGTTAGAGTTTTTCAGTCACACAATGAGAAAAACATTACAGTACTAATAGCATCATATGATGATAGTGCCAATACCCATAGTACTTAAAGGGCAGCCATACCAATTAAGAGAGAACAAATCATGCCAAGAGTTAGTGTGAAGGACCTGCCACACAAACACTAAATAAGTAATAGCTTTTATTAGGAAGCTATTGTCAGCTGGACTGCCTTATAATAGAACCCCAATGTGCTGGCAAACAGGTACTGCAGGTATTTCTGTGTATTGTTTGTAAGAGGCTCATCAGAATTTGAACAATCCTAATGTCTCGTGATCTTATCTAAATGAAAAAAATCATCTGTCAATTTCATGTTGTGATCTGATGACAAGCGTGCTTACCTAGCCTAGGCATGGCATGGCACGGTGCCATAAAGCCTTCTGCAGTGGGTGAATAGGTCTAATTCCTCTTTTACAAGCCTCACCACCCACCAAATAGAAAAAGAGTTGTATTAGAGACACTGGATTTCTGCCCATTTAATTCAAGCCACGACTTCTTTGTGCTAAATAAAGGGCATCAAAATTACAAACACACTGGGGTAACAAGTTCCTTTTCATAAGCACCTATTTGAAATTAATTTTGAAATCATTTAATTAGAAATGACATTTAAATATATATGTATATTTCATGTACATGTGGTGATTTAAAAAGTAATGGACTGGATATTTTTCCTCTTCTGTGAAATAAAGACACTAAATTTGATATTCTTGAAGGTGAGTCCCATTTTTATAATTCTATAGGAATATGTAAATATATTTATGGCCTCACATCCATGTGAAATATATTCCTGGCCTAACTATAGAGAATGCAGGCATGTTTGTTTCTGACCTTGCCATAGAAAAAACCAGAAGTTCACTTACACAGAAAGAAATACTTCTTAGCACACCGAGAGACACACTGGAATGCAAACCCCACATCAAAATGCTGCTAGAGTTCATAACTCAAATTTCTTTATCCTGTAGCTGCTCAGGGACCCCATTAAATTGTTTTCCACAAATGCCATGAGGTTTGAACCATTTGTTATAACATTTGAGTCATTTATAAGATATTTTGATCTGACAAATCTGGAAGTAGCTGTCTAAAGTAAAATACATGACTAATGTCAGCTTCATCTCATTTCAGATCAAAGCAGGGAACATGTGGAATCCTACAAAACTTTTCTAGGATGTTGAGTAGATTTCTTCACTTCTGTGATGGCAGGAAAATGACACAATGCATCACAAACTACGCTGACCTCGCTGGGAAAAAGCAGTTCTATAACCTTGATGCAGAAAAGTATTTACAAATTCTTGGAGCCAATCAGCCTGGATCCAAGATTAAAAATTAAAATGTATTAAAAATGCTCTAAACAAAGAAACACAAGTTAACATATAAAAGAAGACCAGAAAAGTCAGCCCAGACTTCCTTAGGCTTATCCACTCACTGCAGAAGCAGTGCTTCTATCACAATGGTAATGAGAGACACATTAACAAAAGAAAAAAACAAACAACAACAACAAAAAAAAACAGACCTGTTCACAATTCATACACAGAGCAGCTGGGGCCCACCAGTGCTGGTGAGAAGTGCCATGCCAGTGGAAGTTTGAGGTGCCCCATCCCAAAACAAAAGGAGTTGACATTACTGGGGGTGGGACCCAGCGGTAAGATTTTAACAAGCCCTCCAGGTGATGTGGTATCTGCTAAGGCTGGAGAAGCACTGAAGCCAAAACGACAAAAGCAAAAACACTTGCTGAGTATATAGCCGAGAGGAAAAAATTGGTTCTTTTCACACAAGAGCAAGTGTTCTTGCTACCAAAGCAAGCTTCCATCTCTTCAACGTTCTTCAGTTCAGGTGCTTCATTTTTATCCTCTGGCATCCTCAGCACTCACTGGCTACCAGTGAGAGGGACTCTGTTCATTTTAATCAAGTCTTTATCCATCATCTTTTTTTTAATACGCACGAAACTGGTGACTATCATCTATCTAACCACCAAAGGAGATCCAACAGCATGTCCCCAAATCCTGCCAAATATGTCACCAACACACCTTTTAAAATACAGATTTTTGTGGTAGTTTATGTCCTTTTAATCTTCTTTAGAAATTTGGCCTTTTTCTTATTGATTAAATTGAAACTTTTCTAAAACAGCTTGTAATTGAATTATCCAGTGAAACATGCCAAAAGGGATCAAGTGATAGAAATAAAAATAGGAAGTTGTATAATTTACAATACAAATGATTTGGTTGCTGAGGTTATAATCAAATCAAGCAGAGCAATAAAATAACAGGTGATTGAATTACATGGAAAGATACTGCATTGGATTAGAAGACCCTGATGCTTCTTGGGAAAGTCTGTTGAATTTACAACTATGCCATCTCCATCTCCCCTAGGAGAGTTGACTCTCAGGGGGGTTTTCTCCTCACTCAGGGGCCCTTAACACTGTGCTGAATACTTTCTTCTTGAAGAAAATAAACACTCACAAAATAAAGAAACTATGGAAAGGGGGTTCTGCTAAGTTGTACATCAGCATCAACTAAAAATAAAACAAGCCCCTTAGAATTACTGGAATGTAGTTCTGCCCCACTGCCAAAGTAAGAGTTAAAGCTCACTAGCCCCTTCTACTTAAGGCTGTGTGAGCACCAAAACACCTAATAGGAAAAAGTGTATATTTAGCATATTGGAAAAGAAATCATAAACCACAATCAGATGCTTGAGGAACCACCCTTTGCCCTATCCTTTTCTAAATACCTCATTAATCCTCTAACAAAGCTACGTCATACATCAACAAGCTAACTTTCAATAAGGTAAGGTGATTTTCCAATGAGTCCAGTTTATATAGAGTTAATGTAAAAATTTGTTACAACACTAAAAGCCCCAAACTTAAAATTTCGTAAAGCACAGAAGACACAGAGGCCTGTTTCCTCATGCACGGCTTTTTAGAAACATCCTTAACACCTTACCCTTGTATTATTTTCAAAAAATGAACTTCTTATGAAATAATGCTGTTAGTCATGGCTATGAGGAATTGCTTGTCCTTTTTCAAAGTTGATACTGGGCAAAACTAGTTCTCTCCCCCTACCCACAACCCCCATAGCTGGAAGTGATTTAATCTATTGCTCTGGGGAGAGGGATGGAACTTTTGGCTACTGAACTTTCCAGACAACCTCTGAATCATAGTGGTGATTGTGAAAGCATTGGTGAGAAATAGAAACCTTGAATTCACTTCCTGGGGTCTGGTTTTGATGGATGTGGAGGCCCCTAAAGGGTGGTAGAGACAAGGTTTAAGCAAACACGTTTTAGGGCACAGATTTTGAAAATTGAGTACCACTGTCCCACCTGCTGTGCTTCATTTCAGAATCCACAGCCATCATTAGCAGAGAACAAACTGCTTTTCCAACCACAAACCACATCGCCCTGCTCCAGCTCACACTGGAAATTGCAAAACTCTTATGGAGGAGCATGTCCTGAGAGCTCTCTCTTTGTCAGACCTTTCTGATTTTTATTATCCTGGGGTGTCCTGGGGGAGGGGAAAGAAAAAGTGTGTGTGCACATAGGTTCAGGATATAAAAGCTCTGGAGAGTGGACCTTGGCGCTGAAGCGATATTTCCCATTTAAAACGCACAAGGCCAGCTCAGGACTCACACACCCTTTCTTTAAGTTCAACTGAGCACAAGAGACTAATGACTGTCATAGGCAGAGCCTTCTAGGTATGTTTCATAGACTGGGGGAGTCACGAAAACCTGAGAGAAGTTGTGCCCTCCTTGCAGGGCTGAGGAAGGTCTCCCAACATCAGTTCAGTGATTGTGTAAATGTACTGGAGATCAGTGAAGTGGACCATTACTCCTTCTTCCTTCCAAGTACCTATTAAATTATGGGAGGCCCAGATGAAGCCCCACTGCCTCCTCCGGGCCTCCCTAACTTAGAGAATCTCCATCTGTATCCATCCTAATCTAAATCTGCAAACCACAAAACCCACACAATTAAACACTTAATTATATAGTCATTTTGTACGTGAAGGAACTAGAACAGAGAATTGCAGAGGACAGTGAGATTAAAAATAAAATCCAGGCCTTAGTTCTGTATGTCACCATGGAGCTGTCCAACAGGGCAAGTCTTTTCATCTGTCTGGCTACTCAGCTTTCTCATTTGAGAATGAAACGGATGAGGAAGAAAAACACTAGGCCGACTGTTCAAGAGTCTCTAACAGTCTTCCTGCCCTTGAGGAGTTTACACTTTGTATGGGGAAATGAGGCATTAAAATGTAACAAGTTTAAAACAACAAAGTCACTGACAAATGATTTAACAAGAGATAATACAAAGTAATATATGATCAAGAATCAGTAATGACAATAAAAAACTAACCGCCAATAACCAAAAGAAGGCTGAACCTGCTACTATATACAAGAAATAGTCTCAGTTAAAAATAGTGTGTGTGGAGACATACACCGAAGAGATGTAATCCCAAACTTCTGAATTACATGCAGTGTAGTAAAGCAATGTTATGGCAATTAAAAAAAAAAGCCTAATGACCTTTTGAGGCTAACTTGAGCTAAACCACACTATTCCGGAGAAGTGCAAACAAGCCGCAGGGCTGTCAGTAAAGTCCCCCATTTTAACAGCAGGAGCAGGATGCCACCTTCCCATCAACAGTCACAGGACAGAGCCACAGGGCAGCTAAGGGTTCCGGTGGCCTGACAAGGGGTGAGTGCCTGGGGCTGAGAGTAATGTCAGAGGCTCCTTAGAAAAATAGCTGTTGTTTTAGACTCCCACACTCACCACATCCGCTGACCCCATCTAGATGGTAATGTTTTGTTTTTCAACTATATCACAGTTAAGGAAAGACTAGGAAATTGTGTGGTTTGGGAAACAATAAAAAGCACCTTAAAGACAATCACATCCGTTCTCCCTCGGGCAGTAAGAGGGTACATGGCTCTCCCCTCTGTGGCTATAAGCTGCTCCTCTGAGGGTAACAGAGCCCAGTCTGTTCTGTGGTCAGTGTGTGTACCGGCTTCCTGGACACTGAGAAACAGCTCTAGAGGAATCTGCACTGTCCTTTCCATTGGATTTGTGTGGTATAAAAACATCAACATTGAGTAAACTTGGCTTCAGCAGGCTATCTCTTCTCAAGCTGACAGCTTAGTACTCAGTCTAACTCTTTAGGCATTACTGATCATTTCTAATCTGGTAGAAATCCAGGCTTCACCTCTGCAGGCACTTGGTAACACATCCGGAAGTGATGATTTGTCACATAATTATAAGGACAGCTATGATTTTGTTCTGAATTAAATAGCAAGTGTCATGTCTGCAGCTGGTTCTTTTGCCAAACAGTTTGCTTGTAAATTTTATTCAGCTCTGGCTGCAAAGATTTCTCTCCCAGTTTTGATCCCCATTGCATGGGGATCCTGGAAACCTGAATCCAGGCTGCTCCTCCCTGGAGGAACAATGACAACATCATAAGCCAGGGGAGTAGGAGGCGGAGTGACACCTGAGCAAGCTTCTCCATGGCGAGCTACGTACGCTCAGGGAAGAGCCCTGGCAGCAACTTCAGCTTCTCAGAGTCTGGATGGATGTCAGGGATAGGGGAGGAAAGGCTTGTCTTAAAAATTTTAAGACCGATCAAAATGGAAACTAATTACACATCACAACCAGAGAAGCACACCTGTGTGCATGTGTACTGCGAGCAGGCAAAGACAAAGTACAGAAGTCACATTCAACACCAGAAGCAAAAGAATAGTATAGTTACAGAAAAGTGACCCATCTTGGAGTAACTTTTGATAGTTACTAAACAAAGAAAGTTAGCAAGAAAATTGTACAACACAGAACTAGACACATGGGACCTTGTCAAATTAAAAAGAACTCCAAGATCTATATTCCAGAATGAGAGGGTATACTGAATTCCACTTGCAGAAGAAAAGTTGCAAAGCTTCTCACTACTAGTTTCGGTAATAAAAAGAATGGTCTGACTATGCTCTAGGAGGAAACCACACTGAACAATTCCAAGAACAGAACACGAGGAAGGAGAAGGCCCCCTTTAGTATCAAAAGACTAAAAATATTAAGCAGGTTCCACTGGCCAGAAATGAACAAATGCCTAAGTTCTCAAATTTATTTATACTGACTTCAGTGCCCCGTTGTTTTAATTCCCACACAAGATGGCAGTCTTCTTTCTGGTATTTCTTTCTATTTGGTCATGAAGAGATATTACTAGGAATATAAGGAAAAACAAACAGCAACAATTCAGCAACAAGATATTTTTCTCTATTTACTTCTCTCCACTAGTCAAACAATTGTACTCTCTCCTTATATTCTCCATTTGGATTCACATTCCAAAGGCACCAGAAATATCCTTCCATCTTTGCTGGGGGGGGGGGGGGTGCACTGATCTGACAGGCTGTTCCCACCAGGCAGGCATCACTGTCCCTGCTGGCCAGCAGCCCTCCAGCACTCTGCCGAGACAGAGATGGCTCTTTATATACCTTCTCAGAGACCAAACTTTTTTTTTTTCAATTGGGGTTTATTGTTGATATTCCTTGGTAGATTAGACTTTAAAAGCTAATAGATTCAAAATGTTCAATGATGATTTCGAGAAAGTTTACAATTGAATGGGAGGACCTTTTTGAAGTCAACAATGAGGGAAACAAGAACTTCAGGGATGAAAAGAAAAAGAAAATAGAGAACATACAATTCTATTTTAAGCAGCAGGGAGGATAGAAATTGTCTCCTTACACAGTAATCTACCTAGACCTGGGTTTTTCTTACCTGGTGACATGGAGAGTAACAGGATAATCAATACAAATGACATGGTTATCACAATCAAAAGGTAAAGAGTTAAATGGATGATAGCCTGTGACTTCCGGATGCCTGCCACTCACTGACAGTGCAAAAAGCTGGCCTCTAATCACATTTCCACAAAACCTATAGATTTATTTTATTTAGAAGAGAGTTGATGTGGAAAAATGTTGGATTATGATGTTTTAAACCAGCATAACATTTGTTAACATAGAGTGGAGAGGGTTTGATACTGTAAAAACAACAAAAACAACAAAAACCCCTAACAATCATGTTTAAAAGTAAAATATAAGGAAGGAAGCTTCCCTTTAGTTCTTCTGTTTGATCAGTTGGACAACATCTCTCCTTTATAAATATACAGCATCATAGATTGCCGGATGTCATATATTTACATATCTATCTGGAAAGATGTCACCTGCTTTTGCAATTAGCCCCCAATCAGCAACAGGTACTGACCAGCACCTACACCACACAGGGATCTGTCCTAGGGCTGGAGACACAGCCATAAACACCACAGGGAGTTTCCTGCCCTCACAGGGTCCATCTGGCTTGCAGAGACATACAATCAACAAATATGCGCAAGTATTTCAGGTAGCAGTAGGGTGATGGTGGAAAGTAAAACCGGGTAAGGAGGAAGATGGAGAGGAGCAGAGCAGCAAGGTAAGGGAGAAAGCTGCACCCTACAAATCTGGGGGTGGAGGAACTACTTTGACAGATAGAAAGGTAACTTAAATATTTTAAAGAAGAGTGAGTTTGGCATTTTCTAACAGCAAGAAGGTTGGTGAGCTCGAGAAGGTGAATGAGGGAGAAGATGGTGGGAAATGAAAACAGAGAGGCAGCCCCAGGCGAGAGCAGTAAAGGTCACTCACGAAAAATCTCAGAGGTCACTGGATATCAGGTTACTTGAATGCAATAAGACAAAACTGGGAAGATTTGAGGAAGGATCTGTTACTTTTAATTGTAATTAATTTCTAATCCACCAAACAAAACTCCATTTGTGTGATAAGGGAGTACAGATGGGCTCCTGAGGGATATGGAAACTAATCCCAGTTCTGCTGAAAGACCTTTTAAACACACACACACACACACACACACACACACACACACACACACACACGGCCTTGTGAATTTCTAGAAAGTGAGTTTTTTTCATGACTTTCTCAGGAGCATGTTTATAAGGTATCAAAACAGAAATTGCTAAAGTTGGTATGATAACTTGGCTTTTTATCTAGATAATGTTCAACTTTTCTCCACTTCCATTAACTATTCAACCACCATCATTTAGGACCTACTATGTGACTATAATATGAGCTACCAATTTTAACTATTACCTGTAAGCTACAGTGTTAGCTGTTAACAGATATAAATTCTCTAGAGGCAATGTTCCACTGGCTGATATGCATTCCTGTTATTAATAAACTTGTAGCAAAACACTAAGAATTCTGGATAATATCTGAATAACTGCTTGTGTATATAAACCTGGTATACTTGCCAAGCTTCCAAAATTTATATTAAAGTGCTGATGGCAAACATTTGTCTAAAATGTTTATTTTGGAAAGAAACAAATATTGGAATGTCTTCTGAAATGTTCTCTTCTTCATTTGAAATTTACTCACTTACCGCTTCTTCTGCCTCATTTTAGAATGTCCTTGCAGTTATCAGCTTCCTTCCAAGTCTGGGCTACTGAATATTCCTCCCCTAGGACTCAACAGTATGCTGGTCTTTCTGCCATCATAACACTAATTGTAACTGCCTTGTTACTAGCCTGTAATTCCCCCAAAGACTAAGTACCACTACTGCAGGGTTTCTGTTTATTTTCTTCCCACTGTCTCCCTGCTGGCCAGAAAAATCACCAACACATAGTAGGTGCTGAATAAATATTGGTTTAAATTAGCACTTAAGGTTGCAACTCTGAAGAAAAATGTATGAATTCATAGAATCCTCTACTTAAGCTTAACATTTAATTCTATTGCTAAAGGGTTATTACCCTTTTAAAATGGACAACCAATTTAAAATGCTACATAGGGACTGTTAGAGAATTTCCATCCCATATGCCAAGGAAGCTTAGTAAACCAGTTTGTTCTGCATATGATTAGAAATATAAAAGTCTTGGGAATCACATTTCTTAAAGCTCATGCCAGCTTTTATTGTTGGTAGTTTTGTAAATGCATTACATATTCTATGGTATTTGTAAAGACTTCAAAGCACATGTGATATAAAAATCTTCCGCCAAGCACAATAACACACAACAGAAGAAAAAGGTCTGGCAATATAAGTCATAAGGGAACCCAACATGGTAGGCTGCTCAATCTGTGTAAAAAATTGGGCTTTAACTTATGACTAAGCATGGAACTCAAGATGTACTGGTAACTTTCTTTTGCAAAAAGACTGAACTTAAAAATATTAGTGCTAGTAAGCTTTCCAATACTTTCTGCAAGGAAAGTTTCAAAAGCAATGACCAATATCCTATGTGGGGTGGGCAACAGCACTTATAGTTTTGGATTGAGATTCATTTTTTCAACCCTGGGAAAAAAAATCTATATTATATAATGTCCAGATAAGACTGTTACACATAGACCCTTATGCAAAAATGTTTAGGCATCCTTTCCACCAGGCAGCTAATAGCAAAACAATGAGTCTTTTTCTATTGAGTTATGAATGCTTCCTTGTATCTCAACATCAATTTTCCTCTCAAAGGGGAGAAAACGAAAGATAAAGGAAAAGGATGAACAAAGTAGAATAGGAAATATCACTTGAGAGTAACTATCTCTTTCAGTATCCCTTCAACTCATCTTTTCTGGCAGGGGTCACAGTTTTCCCATGTGTCAAGTCATCTTCCCATCAGGCTCTCTTCTTGTTAAGGATCATATTGTCAATGATGCTCAGTTGACTATACATAAGGACGTAAGGCTCTGCCCCATTGCCATGTCCTCTTTTACAAAGAAGTAAGAAATGGCACAATACAGTCTGTAGAGAAACTTTGTATCAGTGGGTTACATTCAACATACTAGAGCCATGGCACCCTGAGGTATCAGCTCATCTTGCAAATTAGGATACTGCTATTTTCTTTTTTGATCATTTACTGAGCAACTACCATATTCCCCACATGTTTTGCATATATTATCTGTAACCTCTGAAACATTTCCACAGCATGAGCATTATTGTTGTCATTGTAAGAATGAATATCTTGCCTCTGAGTTAGTAAGTGGTCCAACTGGTATGGAAATTCGATCCATTTACATATCTGTGGCTAATATTATAGCATTATATCTTGTGCAGTAGTAGATATTATCGTAATTGTGAATATTATATAGCCATATATACCAATCAATGCCTCACTTATCTCCTTAAGTGGACAAAGGTAACACCTTCTGGTTTTTACATTGATATTCTCTTCTGTCATCATTTTATATGTATTTCTGATTATACTCAGATGACTGCAGAAATTTAACAAAAAAATAAATCTTGAGAAAGCTTAAGGTATATTACTTACTGAAGTGATTGCTTAGTTAGCTGATGAAGAAGATGGTCAAAAAAAGTCTAAGTAGTGTAACTACTTTTAAGTAGCTAAGCTTAATTAATGTGTGTTAACCCTTCCTTCCACATACTGTAAGTTTCCACAATTCCTAAAGGAGATGTTCTTACTTTGATCAAATCCCTTAATTGGTGGCCCAACTTGCAATACAGAAGATAGGGTGGTAAGAAGCAGAAGAATTTCTTGGGGTATGGACAGATCATGGCAAATTATGAAAACAGGACTGAAAGAACAGAGACAAGGAGACAGAGAGAAAAAGGTTTTCCCACATGATACATGGAGATTTAAGGAAGAGACTTGGAGATGATATACCCAGTTATGAAAGGAGTTGCAGAAGACAATGTTCGGAAAGGGACACATAATTATTTGGTAACAGCAATAAAAAAGTATAGAGAAGGAGCCTACTTTTTAGGGAATGTTCTGATAAACAAGGACAGAATTTGACTTTGTAATTATTTTGGGCAAAGAAAGCAAGCATATAAAACCAAAGATGAAATACAACTACTTCAGAAATAGATAGAGCTATTTTGATCAGGGAGCAAGAAATCAGGTCAGAACAGAATTCTCTGTAGTAGTTGATTTTGGTTAACAGCAATTAAATTAGAAACCTTGAGTGCCAGGGAGCTAACAGAAGGTGAAGATTCCTTTTCTACTGACAAATATGAGAAAGAAAAGAGAAGAGGAAAAGATAAAGTGTGTAAAAACAACAACAACAAAAAAAGTTAAACTAGAGTTAGAGGCCGGCAAGCAAAACAAAACAAAAAATGTGCTTTGGAGAATATTATCTGAATATTCCCACTACCCTCAGCTGCCGGTTGTCTTTTATTTGACAGACTTTTTAGTCTATTCTACTTGTGGTATTAAAATAGGCACAAAGTTAGTATTATATGCTTTATTTTCTTATATTACTCTTGTGATTTGGATGAGTTAGATGAGATAATGGCACTGTGGCTCTTTAGAGGGCCTACTCACTTGGTCCTTACCCTGGTAGCGATTTACTTATTAGTTTTACTATGTAAATATGCTCCAGAGAACATTCCCAATACAGTCATCTCGTTGTTTTGTGACAGACGCATTCTAGAGATCGTGACATCCAGCACGCAGAAATTCAACACAGACACTGAAATCAACACCTAAGTCCCCTTCAAGGTGCTCCTGAGAGGCAGGTCTTGCCTCCCTGAGCTGCTGTGGGTCACACCTGTCCCTGAGGCTCAGGACTGTGAACACCCTGGTCATGAACCCTAAATCTGGAAACAGGAGCTGCTTTCTGAGGCTAAAGGAACATGGATTCCAGAGGAGAGAACAATATGAACAAAGAAATAGGAGTCTAAAAGATCACATTCAAAAAATACCTGTTGAAAAAAGAAGAGTGTAATAATAGAAAGGTTGTTCTTTTGTTGGTGTTATAAAGGAGAGTGGTATTTAGTAGACCATATTATTACTTTTTAAGAAAATGCTATATTTTAAGAAGGAAACAGTCTTGCATTTCAACTCACCTTAACTACTATTGTCCCTCATAAGTCAAATGATGTACATATTTTGTAAAATGCTTGTTACTGAACTGCTGACCTTTCAAGCTGCCTTTATAAAGTTGTTCCTTTTATTGTTAACTTTAGTCTTCAGATTCACTATTTTACTTTTTGATTTTCCATGTAAAGAAAATCTCTGTTAAAATAGCTCCTAACAGAAAAGATGGACATACGGGATATGTTTAACATACACCCTCTCTTTATATCATTTCTGTAAGAACCTATTTTTAAGGAGGTAAAAAAAAATTATATATTGATATGTCTTCCAGTAGCTAACATTAATCATTAAAACCACAAAAGTAATTTCTCTGGGTGTAAATCAAAGAGAGAGATCACATTTTAAATATCACCATTTTAAAAAATACACATCTTCTAAAATATTTATTTTATAAATTGTTCCTGTTAGCAGGGAAGCATGTTCTAATCCTGTAAAATAATTCAAACCATTTTTATCTGCGTGTTTAATATTTTTGAGGCTGAGTGGCCTGTGATAGCTCACTCGCTCTGTCATTGCCCTGCTAGCCTCTCACTTTCCATGACTTACATTTAAATCTAGCTGAGATTATAATTGAAATGTTTGGAGGGAGGATTCTCCAAAACAAAACCAACAAATTCTGTTTGTGATGACCTGTCTTCATGGTTTTGTCTCACAAAGTTACTGCCTACAACTGAAGAGCTGAAAAAAGTTGATGTATCCAACAGCCAGGTCAGACAAGAAATACGCTTAAGGAAGTTTGCATAGTGTTTCCAGGAATCAGTGCTTTTTCCCCTTCTTATAATTCTCTTCTTGATAGACTAAGAACAAAATTGACCTCAGAAAATGCCCCAAAGACTATATAGCCTTTTGAGCGCCGATCATTCGGGTCATCTTCATGTTGAGTGAAAACCATGCTTGGTTCATCTGTGCCAGGCCCCAAATTATCTGACTGCATTAAACAGATGTGGAAAACCAGGGTAAGGGTCTTCAGGGTCTTCCCTGGTCTCCACACCTGCATTTTCTTATAGCAGGAAACCTACTTTGCAAGACACGCCAGGGGGAAATTCATATAGCTTTACATGCAGAGATAATACTTGGGCTTCGAACTAAAAATGCCACTACTTGGGATTCTTAAAAGCCCTTTCTTCCACGCACTTACTAGATTTTAAAAATAAACCTCCCTTATGTGGTATTGCATTTTTTAAAAGAAAAATCCCAACTCAGACTCTGTGGATTTGATTGGTTATGTATGGCTCAGTGATTGCCGGGCACAAATTGTTAGATGCCTCCCTCAAACTTCCTTCCTTTGCAGAATAATCATGAAGACATAAAACCTCTTTTGCTTTTGTCTTGAATGTGGTACTATGACCCTGAAGTTACAGTTTTATAAGAAATCAGTGAGGGAGGGCAGAAACAATGGGGAAAATGTAAGAAAAATGCAATGAACCCTGATTCCTTTATTTTCTTCTGTTCCGACTTCACAAGGCAGAAGCAAAACAGAGACTGGAGATGGGTAGAGGAGAAAAAGAAACACAGAAGAGGCATTCTTCTTCCTATACCTCACTGAGAGAAGACGAGAGATCAAGTGCTAGAAGTAGTGGCAAGTGAAGAAAAATGATACAACACGCACACAGCATAAGGAGAATCTGCACGTTTGAATTAGTGACACTGGGTTGGCCTGTAAATATTGTTAATAATATTGGAGGCTCTGTATTATCAATAACATATTAAAATGTCTTTAATTGGTTAAAACTTCTGCCCTGTAAGGAAATGGCAGATTTAAGTTAAACTATAGGCACACTAGGATAGAAACCCGCTAACACAGCTTCATACGGTGGCCAGGCAGGGGGTTGCGAAAGAATTACCAGACGTTATAACTGTGCTGCTGTTTACAAGTGATCTCAGTCTATTCTGGTTTCTTCCTCAAGTCACTTGGAGTGAGATAATGAAGCTACACCTTTAAAGGCTATAGAAAATAGTAGTCTAGACTCTTCTTATTCTCTTCCTTTTAGTTTGTTTAAAACAAAGCTTAAAATTCACCCTCCAGGATTTGAAAGACATTTACAAAAGAAAATAGAGTAACAGCTTTCAAATTTATTTTTGATTTTTCCTGGGGACCCATTTGTAGAATCAAACCAAAAGAGCCATGAAAGTTCCTGAGGGAATCCACCCTGCACACAATGTTCTTTTCAATAATCTTTTTTGGGGAGGTTAAATTTCTGCACTTTTAACTACTTATATTGTCATTTGTTTCAGAGCTTTTTCTACAGTGTTAATGATGTATTTATATCAGAATTTTTTTCTAGTGTGATTACACAGCTTCTTTTATTCATTACAGCTGTCTCTCATCTATGTATCTATCCATATTATACCTGTGTGCATATAGAATCTATAATGTATATTAATATAATCTAAATTAAATATATATTTAGAACATTTTGACTTTTTAAAGAATGTTGTTTAGTGTAAAAATCAATGCAGGAAAACTGTGTGTGTTTATAAACAATGGCAGTAGTAATACAAATAGCTTTTACTGTGTAGGTTATTTTGTGACTTACTAAAAACTTCATTTCTAACACCAAGTCTCTTTTGGAAGTTAGGCCCCTGTAGGGAGAGGTCTGATTCTGTCGTTCTGTCCCATCCTCCACTCCCATGGGTCTCCCTAGCTAAAACACCCCTCGCCTAGCTTCATCACTTCATCTGATCCTAAGCAGAGAAACAGTTTTGAGACTAAGACTCCCAATACAAGACCTCAGGCAGATTCCCAGTCCACAAGCTCTGTTTTTCTCAAGGGTCATTTCTGAATACACGAGCTACGCCACTGTCTCACACATTTGACGAACGAACGGACATGGCAGGACTAACAGGCATTTTTCTAGGCTTGCAGAATACACAAAAAATACAAACATCATTGATGAGACTGTTGCTTCAGTCTTAGGGGTCCCTCTCAAGCTGTTCTGGAAGTGCCCATTGTCTGGGGGCTTGGTGTGAAGCGGAGGCCTGTTCTTAGCGCTGGCGCCGAACAGGGCTCCAGGGTGGGCCAAAGGAAGAGTCCGCTGACTGACACAATATAATTTGGAGCCATGACAATGTATTGTATGTAGGACACTACTGCGCAGCTCTTAATATGCAGAATTTTGCATAGTATGAATGCTAATCATTTTTACGATGATGCTATTCATATAATATGTAATACTTGCTAAACAAAATTATGAAACATAATTACTGCTCAGACACAGTTGCTGCTTTCAGTCCTCAAAAACCCAGTCATTTAAAATTGTGTTTTCTTTAAATAAATGGCAACAATCCCCGCTAAAGACTATGTGCCTAGATAATTTCCTTTTCAAAAAAGGAGCCTTTTTATCTTTAGTGAGTGACAAAACATCCTTTATGAAAGGTTTATAACTCAGCCATTTAAATTCGCTCCAGGCTGAATTTTGGCATGCAACTTCTCATCCTGGGAGCACAGTTTTTATTTTACTAAATTTTAGTGAAATTGGTTTGGCTGGTTTTTAGTCACAGGGAAGCAAAGGGGCTAGCTCCTCCCTCTATTCTCAGCTAGATAATGACAGAGCCTTAATTATAAGCCATCTCTCCATTTGCCTCCCACAACAGCCTGAGAGGTAAGTGCGCACGCCTGAATAAATGGACACGTGCCCACAGGTACACAACATGTGGGTGTACACACACACAAGGAAAGACTGGGGTGACAGCTCCCTTTCATTTTACTTCCAGTTGAAGGGAAGAGCAAACCCACAGTTTCAGAGTCACAGAGCGATGCCCTTGTATTACTCCCCAAGGAGCAGCTCATAGACAAGACAATTTCTTCCCTCTGGCGAGAGTATAAATTAGAATGGGGAAAAAAAAAAAAAGAGGATGAAAAACTGTAAGTGCAAAAAGAAACTTTGCCATAATACCTTTCTCTGATTTTCAGCAAATACTTAAAGAGGTGTAACTCTTTCATAAATTGTGAGGCGGTAGAAGAAAGTCAATTCAGAAAACAAATTTGGGGTTTGCATATCAATTTGCCACCAAAATGTTTATGAGAAGTTCCCTGTGAAGTGTAAACTGACTTGTCAAGTGAAAGAAAAACAGAGCAGCTAATGGTTTTTGAGCACAAAGCTCATGTGGTAAGAATTTCACTTTAATTGTGAAGCTCCCCTTCTCAGATCAACATACCTTACCAGGAATTGCTAAAACAAACAAAATGCACAGCCTGGGTACTGAAATACCATAAATCAAGGTTAAGGGACAGTGTGGTTCTAACAAATATAGTGACAGGTTAAGATCAAGGGATGCCTTGACATTCTCCTCAAAAAGGTCAATCTAACTGGTCTGCAATGTAAAAATGAAGAGCCTGCCATCATCGCCATGGCGAAAGGTCAGGCACCAGCCGATTGGTGATAGAATTATCAAATTAACCAATCGATGTGTGTGAGTAATAGATGTAAGCAATCCTCTGGGAGGGCCACAGGGCAAATGCCAGCTCATCAATAACATGCTGCTGTGGACAGGAAGCTCCTTGCTTCAATCCCTGTCCCTTCCTTTACCAAGAGGAGCCAAGCCCTGCCCAATGCTGAACCTATTTACATATCACATTCTAAGAGGAAAGTCCACTGCGTTAAATATTAGTCCTTAGCTGAGATCTACAAAGCCTCACAGACTAATTACCACCTGGAATAGAAAAAAAGAGCCAGCAACTCTTATTTGCTTGAGAGAAACATTTATGTCCCCCTAAGTAAATAAAAAGAAGAAAACTCTTCCTCTGCCTGCTCTTTTCATATTCAGGGCCAGACTCCATGAGTAAAAACATTTTACCTGTGACAGTTACAGGTATATAAATCTCATGGTTGATTGTGTGCCAACTTCTGCATTGTTTAAAAAAACTTAAAGATGCACCTATTATCACAGCGATAATAAAAATCTTTCCAAGGTATTATCACAGTGGGGGTGATAACAGTTCTCACTACTAATTAGGGATTTACTCTCCATCAATATGTGAGTGTAAGACCTATTAATGTTAATCGGGTTACACGTCTGTATTGAAGGCGGCATAGATCCCTAAGTGAGTGCGATTATCACCCTGCCCGTGAACATCTCTGAGTGTTTGCATTGCACTTTGATTACAGGACTTTCTTGACATAACCTCAAGAAAAACTCAAATTTCATTCTAGTTGACCCATTTCCAGTTTGGGCAAAATATAGTGAATGGCTATATAATGTCAATATGGTTGGGTGAAAAAAATTAGTTCAACGACTTGGATATTTGGTTTACACATACCGTACATTCAGACAGGAGCACATCTCAGCAGATAACTCAAACACACATTCATAAACAGTTGCAGCCAAATATGATAATACATAAAGACCAAATATACTTTTGTCTTATAAATTGTGCCTAACTGTTTACTCCCAATAAATGAGTTTTTAAGGGCTTAAGAAAAAATGCGTGAAGAATAAAATAGTATTACTCTCACTAATAAAAATGTTTCTTCAAGCTCTGAAGGTGAATCCAGAGTAACTCAGGATATTTAAAGAGAATTTTGTGATTATTATGTTAAAGCTGTGCTGTCTAATGTGGTAGTCATGGGCCACATTTAGATATTTAAATTAATTAAAATTAAAGAAAATTTAAAATTCAGTACCTCAGTTGCACTAGCCACATTCCCAGTCCTCAAATGTCCCAGAACTTATGTCTATCATATCAGAATGTGCAAACAGAACTTTTCCATCTGCAGAAAATTCCACTGGACAACATTGTCTAGAGACCATGCCCTTTCTTGCTCCATGAGGCCCCTGTGTAGCCTTAGACCTGGACAGCGTGACTCTTTCCTTGCTCCCAACATAATGCTGAGTCAATCTCTTTTCTATATCTTTCTAACTAGGCAATGAGAATTAAAAAAAAAAAAAAAACATGTTAAATATTCAAGTCTTACAATAAACTCAGCAATTTTTAGAAGTATTAATGACTTCTCTATTTGTAGGAAATTTCATTTGAATTTTGGAGGATTTGTTCGCAATGACTTTACATCAGGTCCCAAAATAGTGGCTCCTAAAGCTGCTTGCGTCTAATACTTGAAATCACGGGAGGGTTGAGCAATCTGTGCTGAGGTTAAAAGACTGAAAAGTAGGAGAGACAAGGAGATGCTGCTGTTGCAGGAGAGAGCTGTATTTATGCTTATGGACCAGGGGTTGAGTACTTCGGGTCAGCTCTACCTGGACTCCCAGAATAAATAAACTTTAGGGTTGCAGGGCCTGATGGAGCTACAGGCTCTCCAGGAGGGGAATTTGCTCCTGGACATGAATTCATTCTCTGTCAGGGGCAGAAAGCACACAGGGCAGTAAACAAACACAAAAAGACTCCATTTGTCCCAGCACCATGCAGGGGGACAGAACGATTGTATGTGTTGCCGATGAGGCACCATGCTTCTTTTCCTGACTCCAAAGTCTCTAAGTTCATGTGCATGCCCTTCCATTTTATCAGTATTAAAAATGACATGACAACCAATGAGGTCTGGTTGCAGAAGCTGTAAGTAAGCTGTCACCCTTCACCAAAACTCCATGGAAATATGGGATATCTAACCATCTCTGAACAAGCTCAAGGTTCTAGATTAATGAATGGCATTAACAAGGCACTGATGTGAGGAAGTACAACCCACTTACAATGTCACTGTACACTGTTCAATGGATCCTGAAGAAAAATTAACAGAAGCAATGATAAGGCAGGAAAAAAAGGAAATATAACTGGGTTTTAGATGGTAATTTCAAATGGCATAAAATGTTAAGTAATTTTCTCTCCAGTGTCATAAGGTAATTATTTAGTAATATAAAACAGAAAGCTATGAAAAATTGATCAGGCAAATAATGGGTTCAAAATTTATAGGCAACATGTCTCCATATTTAATATGAGATTGTTTACCTGTCCATGAAACGGATATATACAGGGTAAGTCACTGTCTTCAGCAATGCTCAGACACAAAATCTATAAGCCCTTATTACTCTGACTTTGCCTTGCACAAAGAGAACTTTTTTTCCTTCATGGGAAAGATTCTACTTTGTGAATATGGTAGAGCAAGACCAAAAAGCAACAAAACAGCTCACACTATTGCAGTGGAAACAATGCATTTCTAATTAAAACTCCTCCACTGCAACCTATGGTTACAACATTCCTGAGATCTACCAAGAACTCCAGATTTGAGCAGATGAAAAATCAATAAAAAGCAGATCAACAATGCTGAGGTATTGAATTGGACCTACATGTTCTGTTTGAATCTCCGACTCATAAAACAGTATTACAAAACAAGCATGTACCGCTCAGCAGGAAACTCGGCAATCTAATCATCTCCCCCTATTCTGAGGCCAGCCAATTTATAATATGTTCTGGAGGTTACTCTTCTTGCACTTGAAACAGCAGCATTCATATCTGCCAAAACGTAGCACAAAATACTGTGTTTAAACTAAAAGAAAAAAATTAACAAGGAGTCATAAAAGGTTTTATTAAAGGATGACCAATTTAAGAAATCACAAATCATGTTAAGTATTAAAAGAGATGAGCGCATTTTTTAAAGCAGAGGAGTGCATGCTATGCTTTATTAGTATGTCTTTTGCTGATGTGTATTCTTTTGCCAGTCTTGGAATGTATGGTTTTTATTGAATAACTTTTTGCTATTTTTTAAAAATAAAATTTGTAACATTTTCTATATCGACACAGTCTCTGCTTTCAATGAAATCAATCTCAGCTACAGGATTCTATCAAAATTCCCTTGATGCAGGCATGTTCCTATATTTAGTACTGTAGTTATTGTTGACTGTGTATAAGTATGAAGTCTAATGTCATGGAAACAAAAAAATCCTATAAAACAGTCAATTTTAAAAGAGTAGAAATTGCATGTAGAATATTTGTAGTGTTTGTCAATTTAAATTCAATTCCACTAAAAGTCAAAATTTCATACTAGTCCACTTCTTTAATGTGCCACAGATACCTATGTAAGAGAAACAAAACCAAACCCCTGTAAGAGTAAATATCATAAAGGTATCTAAAGTGAAATTTAACAATTTTGCTGTCACCTTCAAAGCAAATTAAGGGCTTACGTTATGGTAATCAGGCAAATGGGTGCAATTTTTAGCTTGTCTGCTTTGTAATAGAAGCATTTTTGAAAAGAACAGCAAAATCACTGCCCATGTTCACACTTCCTGCACATGCTGATATTTTACACTCTCATACGGTGCCCCAATCTGGGAAGTGCTTCTTCAGTACATATAGCATGAATGGGCGAGAATGTAAACTAAAACGAAAGCACACTATCCAGTTCTGCCAACTCTACGTGCATCTGCAACCGTGCCAACAAGAATGTTCTCCACTTGGCTTTCCTGTCCAGTGTGACATCCAATTTATAGGCATAAAAGGGAACAAATATTCCCATCTGTAGCACAAACAGCCCTGTTTAGTAAAATCCCAAAGTGTCTGGAGCCAGTTCTAGGAATATAATGAACCCATTCAGGAAAATGTTACTTACATATATGTATTTTTAACATAATCCAACAGAACTAATATCCTTTATGGGATGTGTGTGTTCATTGTGAGTGGCCCATGTTCCCCCCTAAAGACAGATTGGAGGGGAGCTTCCTGGGAACTAAACAACCTTCTTCTCAGACTAATCTGAAAACATTAATACAGCAATTTTATGTCAGTTCCTAGCTGTGTGTGAAATTTTGAGTCTATGCTCTATGCAATAG
Source organism: Scalopus aquaticus (assembly GCA_004024925.1). Lineage (NCBI taxonomy): Eukaryota > Metazoa > Chordata > Mammalia > Eulipotyphla > Talpidae > Scalopus > Scalopus aquaticus. Next base: position 3,630 of record PVIJ01003908.1, on the reverse strand, counting down.
GGGAAGAAAAGGAATGGAGGTGGGAGAAGAGAGAGAGAGAATATGAAGACAAGAATAACAATCTGCACTGGTCACTCAGTTGAGGTTTTTCAAGAGGTTTTGATTTAATAACACTGGTCAATAGTGAGATCATTACTAACTTTAAAAGACCCTAATCTGTAGTATCTTGGTGTGCTAAACATGAATACAACCCTGAACATTTTTTATTAGCTCTCATTTTGAAGATATTTCATATAATTCATTTTATATGTTTCACTGTGTAAATTTATCCAGTAGGACTGCAGCAACATCCTGAATCAGCCTAGAATGATGTAATTTTGCATAGCATAGCATAACACCATCATGCACACGTCATCCAGAGTTGATTGCAACATTTTCTGATGCAATGCAATACTACTGCCAGGTGACTGCTAAAGTAAGCTGACGTCAGCAGTGCACTATAGAAAGCCCTGTCAGAAAGGTTGAACACTGAAAAAATTTCAGACTTTGTGTGAGACAGTTTAAGCTACTGTTCCATAGAACTGCTATTATTTTATCCATTTAGGCATAATACAGAACAGTAATGCTTCAAAAGTGTGTTAATAGCGTGGACAATTACTGCTCTATTTGTGGGGAAGTAACATTTGTCAACCAGAAGAAAAGTATCACTTCTCAAGTGAAGAAGACTTCTCATCTTTACTTTGGATGCAAGGTTGTTGACCAAGACAAGCCTTGGGTCCCACTTATATGCTATGCTACATGTACAACACAGCTTTCACAGTGGTTGAATGGCAAAAGACCATCAGTGCCATTTGCAGTCCCCATGGTGTGGAGAGAGCCAAGCAACCACATAAAAGACTGTTACTTCTGCTTAGTTCCTCCTCTTTCCAGCAGAATAACAAAGCAAAAGAAGTCGAGAATAGTCTATACAAACATTCCTTCTGCATTGAGACTAGTTCCACATGGTGAGGGACTTCCAATTCCAGAACCTCTAGCAGAATATTCTCTTGATTCATCTGATGACGACAAGGGTGAGCCGACCTGTTCTCCTGTTCCATCAGCATGCAGTGATCCCGATTTTCACTGTGGTGCATCATCAACCCCACACAGACTAACACAGGAAGAACTAAATGACCTGGTTCATCATTTGGACTTATCCAAGAACAAGGCAGAATTGCTAGGATCAAGACTCAAACAATGGAATCTTCTAGAAGAAGATGTCACAATTCCTTTCTATCGAAAGTGCCACCAGCTGTTGGAGCCTTTCTTCAGAAAGGAAAGTACTCTGGTATTCTGTTCCGATATTGAGGGCCTCATGAATGCCTTAGAAATCATTCATGACACACAAGAATGGAGACTATTTCTAGACTGTTCGAAACTAGTCTTAAGGCTGTGCTTTTGCACAATGGAAACCGTCTTTCATCTATTCTATTCCTGAACAGCTGTACAAGAGACAAGTGAAGAAATCTAAGAAGTAGTCTATGACTTGATTTTTTACAGGTATTGACTGTAGGCTTATTACTATTGTCATGCATTTCGTGATGTAAACATCAATTTATTGCAGATTACAAAATATACTAGAGCCAAAATTAGAATTTGACTGTCACATTTGTTGAGCAGATACAAATTGATAGGAAATGACTAATTTTATTTCAGTAATATGACTTTTGTAAAAATTTGTTGACCAGCGTAATATTCTAAACCATAACATGGACACTGGCAATTTAAAAGCTCGAGTACTTGTCATCATTTGCAACAATTCTGATCACAGTTTAAGATGTAGTCATACGATTTGGTTCCTAAATATATTTGTACAATGAAGCAAATGCTGGTCAGGATTTGGTGTAAGGAACCTGAAGGTGAAGTCAGGAATGGCATTTTTACTGTGTGCTGGGTTTTTCCCAATGCAGCTGCCCTCAGGTCCTGACCACACTCCTCTCGCTGGACCTACAAGTTCTGTTTGGAGCACACTATACCCTCCCCAACCCCTTTGCTCCTCTCTCTTTGCTGTATGTTCTCATGCATTTCCACAATTTTAAATAGCATTTTTATGTTGAGCTCTTAAGTGTGTATCTCCATACCTGAATGTTGCTCTAATCTCCAGACTCACGTATTTCACTGTCTTTCTGACGTCTCCACTTGGATATCCCAGTCTTCTCAAACTTATATCCCAGACCTCCCTCACGACCCCCTTCTTTTTATTTTATTTTATTTTTTAGCAATTTTAGCTCACAGCAAATTGGAGTAAGGCACAGCAATTTCCCCTATGCTCTGCCCCAGACATGCAGAGCCTCCCCCATTATCAACATTGTCACCATAGTGGTATATTTGTGATAATAATTCAATCTTCACTGACCCATTACAAGCACACAAAGTCCATAGCTTATATTAGGGTTGAACCCTGGTGTTGTATACTCTATGCCTCTGGACAAATGTGTCCACCACTGCAATATCTTACAGAATATTTCCACTGCCCTAAAAATCCTCTATGTGCCTCCTATTCATCCCTGCCCCCCTCCCTCTGCCCACCCACAAGTCCTGGCAACCACTGACCCTTTTATTGTGTCTGTGGTTGAGTCTTTTCCAGAAAGCAATATATTTAGAGTCACAGAATTAGCCCTTTTGAATTGACTTCTTTTTATTGCTTTTCATGACTTGCTAGCTCATTTCCTTTCAGTGCTAAATGCTATTCCATTGTTGGAATATACCACTGTTTATTATCCATTCACCTAATGAAAGGCATCTGAGAACTTCGATTTTGGGCAATTATGAACAAAGCTGTCATCAATATTCATGTGAAGGTTTTCACGTGGACATAAGTTTTCAATTCTTTTGGGTAAATACTAAGAAGCAAAATTGCTGGTTTGTATGGTAAGAGTACACTAAGCCTTCTAAGAAACCACCGAACTATCTTCCAAAGTGGATGCCAAATAACCCTTTGAAGCCCTGTACTGCAAAGCTACCCTCTTCTCCCCTCCCCACATAGCAAATGGACCCACTACTTGAATTTCTGCTTACAGTAATTCAAGCTTAGGTGTCAGCTTTTACTCTCCCTAGTAATCAAGAGACCAGCACCTATCTAATTCTATTTATACAGTGTGTATTAGTCTGTCTCATGTTTCACTGTTTTTACTGCCCTTCCCTAGTCCTGTTCACCATTGCCTCTCATCAGGTAAGCACCAATGAACTCCTCTTGTCTCTTTTCTTCTCTACCACCTGTTCTTTATGCAGACAGAGAATGGTTCTCAAAAACATAAAAATGTAAATCAGATGTCACACTCCTGCTTTGAAACACTTTCCTGGCTTTCTACTGTACTTGACATAAAGCCCAAAGACTTACTGCTCAGTAAGGCCATTCATGATCCACCTCTTTCTCCAAAAGTAGCTTGTGCTACCCCCCTGGACGGGTCACTCAACTGTCATGCGTATTTCCCGTTAGTTTCCTAAAACTTCAAGTATCTCTTCATCTTTAGGACCTTATTTATGTTGTTTACTCTCTTGCTATTCCCTTTCCCTGAATGTCTTTCTACCATTCAGTTTTCTATATAAATGTTGCTTTTTCAGAGAAGTGAGGTCACCTTATCTAGAGATTTTCCTTTTGAGTCACTATCTCAGTCCCGTAGTACCTTAATAGCACTGCCACAGTTTATC
>PVIJ01003907.1:0-126580 GCA_004024925.1 Scalopus aquaticus | reverse complement strand
GTTTTGATTTGCATTTCCTTGATTATAAGTGATGTTGAGCATTTTTTCATGTATCTGTTGGCCATCCGCTTTTCTTCTTTGGAGAAGTGCCTTTTGAGCTCTTCTGCCCATTTTTTGACTGGGTTGTTGGCTTTGTTTTTGTTGAGTTGTGTGAGTTCCTTGTAAATTTTTGTTATTAGTCCTTTATCAGATTTATCCCTTAAATGTTGGAGTTCCTCAGGATTCTATCTTTAGCTACCTTCTTTATATAGCATTTTCATCTTAGGTAATCTTATTCATTACTCAAAGTTTACTTACTTAGCAAAACATAAGATTAATAGCTTTGGAGCCAAAGAGACATGGATTCAAACCATAACTCTACCATTTAGGTTGTGTGGTCCAGGGCAAGTTATTAAGCTTCTGTAAGCATTAATTTTCACATTTAGGTACTGGCAATATTAATAAATTATAATATTATGATTAGTGAGAAAAGTACCACCTGGCACAAAATAAACTCAACAAAGGGTAGTGATTTTTGTTATTATATATGTGCTAGCAGTGCTCAGATTCATATTCCTAGCCCGCATTTCTTTCCTAAGCTATAAACATAGACATCTCTATTTGAATGATGTATAATCACTTTAATCTCAACACAATCAAACAGAATTAACCTCCCAAGAAAATTGTATCCAATCCTGGTTATCACATTTTAATGACTGACACTTACCTAGATGTCATCATTAATTTAGCTTCTCTGTTCTTCACTCCCACTTATGTAATTGCCATATTTTATAATACAATGCCAGATACTGTTCTAAGTACTTTATGTGCATTAAATCACTTAACATAAAATGTGTACATGTAATAAAATATAAAGTTTATAAATGATTAGTAACTGGTATAGATAAAAATACTGTAAAACAGCAAAGGAGAGAATGAAAATAGACTAGGATAGTCCATAAATGCAAAGTGTAAGTTGACCTGAAAATTTGGTTTAAAAAAAAAAAAGGCAAGGGAGAGCATTTCAAGTAGGGCCTATGCAGTTAAAAAAAAAGACTCAGGGGTTGTAGAAACAAAATTGTTATGTGACTAACAGTAAAAAGACAAGTCTGAATGGAGAAGAGCATATAAAGCAGGCATCCTCAAGCATTTTGTACTCATACCCTTTTACATTCTTAAAATGATTGAAGACCAAAAGATTTTGTTCATTGGGATTACATTTATCAGTATTTAGTATATTAGTAATTAAATCTTGATTTAATGATAATGTGATTATTTAAAAAACCAAAATAACTCATCATATGTTAACATAAACATATGTTAAAAAGAATCAGATTTTCCAAAACAAAAAACTAATGAAAATAGTGGCACTGTTTCATGATCTTACAGAGTTCAATATCTGGTTTTATACGAGAACTAAGTTCTCATAACTGCTTTTACATTTTCTTTGTTGCAAAATGGTGTCTGGGTGAAGTAGAAGAAAATGTGGCCTCATACAATATGTAGTTGGAAAAAGAAGTATTTTAACAGACATTTCAGATAATCAGGCATATTACTGTTGGTAATGCTAAAATGCAACAAATGGCAGTTCCTTAAAGTCAGCTGCAGTGTGGAATTAGAATCAATATCAATGAATAGAAATAAACTTTTTCATATTATAACATTTCATATTCTTAAAATCTACCATTCTGTAACTGAGCATATTTCTTACCCATGTATAATTTTAGAACATAAGCATTGGTCATATGGAAATATTGATTCACTAAATTGTGTATAACTTACTATGTTGACAAATCTTATTATAAAATACCAAAAATATGAAATTTATGAAATCACCAATTTTAACAGAAAAATCTTTGAAGTACGGGGAAGCTGTGTTGCTTACAATGAATACAAACTTAAAATCCTTTCACCTTAAAAACTCAAAATTTATCATTAGCAACATTATTGTTTATTGTTTTCAAGACATACTTGAGAATGGAGATTAAATAAAATTAATACTTCTTACTGCTTCATCAACAACAAATGAAATTGACATGTTTTGTTTTGTTTTGTATTTGAGAGTTTGTGGTAGTAAAAAAATACAATGATTATTAGTCAATTTGGTGCTACTATTTTTATATGGGCAAAGGTGCTAATAATTTTGTATCATCTGTGTAAATGTCAACACAACAAAAAAGATAGGAAATATCTTAAGAGTAACATGAAAATAATTTTTGCCTTATAGAGTCTCTAAAATGGTTTCAGGGACCACAAATGAATCACAGAACACACTTTGAATGGCTGACATTAAAAGGGAGACAAATTTTCCTTTTTCTATTATTTTTAATATTATTTTTATTAAGATAACATTGTTTCAAAATACTGAATATGATTAGGAAATACAGGATCTCACCTCTTCAGATGTCATACCACACCATACCCAACACCAAGACATCCACAGTCCTCTACCACAGTCCACTGTGCCCTCTCCCCGCTTTGCACTCTATTCTCCCCTTTCCTCCTCTGGTAGCCGCACTTTTGGTCAGATTTCTATGGCTTGTTTTGGTCTGAGTTTTTTTCTGACACTTTCTTTTGTTTCTCTATATTCAACATAAGCAAAACCACCTGGCATTTTGTCATTCTCCTTTAGGATTATTTCACTTAGCATAATCCCCTCCAGGTCCATTCATGTTGTCACAAATGGCAAGAGTTTATCTTTTCTTTTTTTATTTTTTAGATCTGAGCAGTATTCCATTGTGTATATATACCACATCTTCTTAATCACCTCATCTGTCCTTGGCATTTAGGTTGTTTCCCTAACATGGCTATTGAAAATAATGATGAAATAAACATAGGAGAGCTTAAAGGTCTTTGAATTAGTGTCTTTGCATTCTTTGGATAAATATCAAGAAGTACAATTGCTGGATCATAAGTCATTTCTATTTTTAATATTTTGTGAAAACTCCCTATCACTTTCCAAAGGGGCTATATCAATCTATATTCCACAAGCAGTATATAAGGTTTCCTTTTCCCCACACCTCAGCCAACATTTGTTGTTTTGGGGTTTTTTGATATGGGCCATTCTCATAGATGTGAGATGGTATCTCACTGTGGTTTTGATTTGCGTTTCCCTGATAAGTGGTGATGAATTTTTTCATGTGTCTATTGGCCATTTGTATGTCTTCTTTAGAGAAATGTCTAATTCTGACCATTTTTGATTGGGTTTTTTGTTTTCTTTTTGTTGAATTGTTTGAGTTCAGATCTTAGGTATTAGCTCCTCGTTAAGTGTATGATAAGATATTTTCTCCCTCTCACTAGTGTGACTTCTGCTGGGCAGAAGCTTTTTAGTTTGATGCAGTCCTGTTTGTTGAGTTTTGCTTTTGTTTCCCTTGCAGTAGGAGTCCAGTTTCCAAATATATCACTGAGGTCAGTGTCATGTTTTCTTCTATGTATCTTATGATTTCAGATATTTTCAGCCTTACATCTAAATCTCTATATATTTTAAGTTAATTTTTGTATGTGTTGTGTGATAGTGGGCTAGTTTTATTATTTTGCATGTGGCTTCCCCAAATCACTTATTGAAGTGGTTTCCCCAAACCACTTATTGAAGAGGCTTTCCTTGCTCCAGTGTATACTCTTATCTCCTTTAACATATATTAATTTTTTACGTGTGGGTTTATTTCTGGGCTCTCAATTCTAGTCTATTGGTCTGTGTATATTGTTTTATTTCAATACTATACTGTTTTGATTACTATAGTTTTATAGTATAGTTTGAAGGTTAGGAGTGTGATACCTCCATTCATACTCTATTTTTGTCAGGATTTATTTTGGCTGTTGTAGTTCCATATAAATTTCAGAAATGTTTGTTTCATTTCTTTGAAGAATGCTAGTGAAATTTTGATAGGAACTGCATTGAATCTGTATATTGCTTTGGATAAGATGGCAATTTTAACAATGCTAATGCTTCCAATCTATGAGCAGGACATATCTTTTCATTTCTTTGTGTCTTCTATTTCTTTTAACAATGTCTCATAATATTCGTTGTACAAGTATTTTACCTCTTTTTTTAAGTTTACTCCTAGGCATTTAATTCTTTTTAATGTAAATAGGATTGTTTACTTGATTTCTTTATCTTCTAGTTCACTTTTGTATGTAGGAACACAATTGAGTTTTGTACATTGATTTCCTACCCTGTTACTTTACTGTAGTAATATATTATTTGTAATTGTTATTTTTTTTCTTTTAGTGGAGTCCTTAGCTGTTTCTATGTTAATTATTATGACATCTGCAAAAATGATAGTCTTACTTCTTTCCCAATTTCTTTCACAGCTTCCTCATGGCTGACTGCTCTAGCTAGAACTTCCAATATTATATTGATTAGTGCAGGAAACCAAGTTTCTTAAAGAGAGACTTTCGGGCATCAAATGGTTGACTTAAAGCTCTTATTCTAAAAACATGCATTTCATTACTTTGACCTCCTCTGTTTGCTGGGCAATTTTAGAATCCTGGACATCATAAATGTTAGGTTGTAGAGATTCTAGATTCAATTATTTTTCTCAAATGAGCATGGTTCTGTTTTCTTTTGAAGCAATTATCTTTGTTAACTGTCAACTGTTTATCAGACAGCAGCTCCAGTCTCATTCAGATCTTCTGTCTCATTAAGCTGCTTTGAATCTGTTATACCTCAGTGATGCAGTTTTAGGCAGAGATATGGGCTGACAGAGCTTGGGTAATACAGTTAGCAGTGTTCCCAATGCCACCTGAATCGCCACCCTACTACACTTCCCTGACTATTGCACATAGCCCCAGGCTAAATGCATTCTCTCCTGAAGCTCACAGTTCCCTTACTTTTCTTAACTATAGCCTGTCTACTCTTCCTGTCCAGAGATTTCAGACAGTTGCTTTTAACATTAGGTACAGATTTTATAGCTGTCTTTTTTTGCAGGGAGTCACACGGAGGTAGATCTTCCTCTAATATTACCAGAAGCATAGGTCCCTCAAGAAGGTTTTTATCTGAGACATTAGCATGAAAAGACTTGCATTATAAAAATGCTCTGGCTGGGCATCCCTGGTGGCACAAGGGGTTAAGTCTCAGCCTATGAAGCTATGGGCAGCCACTGCAGCATGAGTTCAATCCCGGCCAAGGAGATTCCCACGTGGTGCAGCAGACCTCTCCTGTCTTGCCAGCTGCCCCCTCAGCAGTGTATTTCAGTCAACCTGCCTATCTGAAGATTCAGTCAATCTCCACTCTGTCTCTGGTGAATCCTTTCACCACCACCACCCACCTCTGGCCTACATCCCAGGTCTTATGTGCATAAATAAATAAATCTTTTTATAAAATGCTCTGGTTGCTGTAGAAAAAGTCCTAACGCATCTACAGATGTGGGGAGATCAATAGGGAGAGTCTATTAGCCTAGGAAAGAAAGATTACTTGGAGAGAATAAAGTATCTGGTGTACCTTGGCAATAAAGATTTGACTGAAAAATATCTGATAAATTTTTAATATCCTAAAACTAAGATATTCAAATCCCACTTCATTGTCTGTGAGCATTATAAGCTGCTTAACAGATTTAAGACACCTAAACATTAAGTCATCTAATCCTTAAATATGATTCATTTCTAGTGACCTATAAACAAATTTCTAGGGAGTAAGATTTTATAAGTTTTTTCAATAGATTGTTTGGCTTTTTACACTCATATTACCTTTAATCTCTCTGCAATCAAAAGAAGCATAGGTGTGCTTGTCCCTTCTTTATGTTACTGTTTATGTTGATTTATTATTTCTCAAGATTTTCAGGTAAAAGTACTGAATCCTTTCCCCACTATCAAAAGTATGATGATGCTCTTTCTTTTATTAAATTATTGGGGAACACCAACATCAAACAGTACCCACTTGATGTTTCCTTAGGTGAACAACACTTTTGAATATTTTCTTTTCAATCTGCATTCTTACTGTGATATAGAATCAAAAAACTATAGAAATTTGCTCTGATTCTTACAGAGATATTGTTAACATATGTGGAGTTCAATTTGTGAAAATCCATTAAACTATCACTTGTGATATATACTTTTCTATCTGTGTTAGTCTTCAAAATAAAACAACTTAAAGTCTGTGAAAACTCAAATATATCTCTATTACATGCCCTTCTCTAAAAAATGCCAATTATTTTCTCAGGAAAAATGTGCAGTATTTTATCTTTATGGCATAACTTATCTTCACAGTTACCCACTATAACTCTATTCATTTTATAATTAAAGAAATAATTTGCATTGATTTGCAAAAATTCAAACATTAAAAATATAAACAAAAATCATCTAATTTTATCCCTTAGATACAGCACACTTTAGAATTTAATTTCAGAGGTTTATACCTCGACATTACCATATTATTAATAAATTATATTCCTTTCCAGATATTGAGCATGTCACTTTTCCCAAGAGTTCTCAAAAATAAAGGAATATTGTTTAGAATCCTATAGAACGCCTGTACCTGAATTAAACATGCCTGAGCACAGCAATTTTTAAACAGTAAATTTCTACTATTTCTTGCACAAAATTCAGAGCCCTGTCTTTTCCTACCCTTACAATGTTTATCCCAATGCAAGGCATAAAGCAGATGTATGATGATGGAAATAAATAAATAAATTCATCCAAATATTGGATGATTTTACTCTGGTATGGAATACAGAGAAACAAAACAAAGAGACAATAACAATACAATAATACAATTAATTCTCTAAAAGAAATGAGAATAGTCATTTTCTGATGATACAGTAATATTTTAACTTCAATTTTTTAAGGAGAGGTCACATCATCCTCTGAAAAGTGCTCTCTACTTATTTTCTTTATCTATTTATTGATTTTTGCTACTCCCCTACATTCTGAGAGTTTTCTCCTAACCACTCGTTTTCTTATTAAGGTGGAAGCGCCATGTAGAAAGGATTTACTAAATTCAATTATTGCAGTGCAAAATCTTACTATCAATTTCTCCTATTTGCCTCCTTTTCTATTCAATACTATCTATATGGAAGTACAATAAAACACTAAGAAATAACATCTCTTAGCCACTAATCTAAGTTGCACAGATTAGGAATCTAATATAATCAAAGTCTTGATTTTTTTAAATTGTCAGTTCTATATTCTATTATATATTGGGTTGTCAGAAAAGTCATGATGCGTTTTTTGCATAGAAAACAGAAAAAATACATCATGACTTTTCTGACAACCCGAGAGTAAAAGATAAATGCTTAGCGAGAAAAGTTTCAAAAGAAATCAAGTTTACATTAATCCACAAACCTGATGATTCACAAAGTATCACCCAACTATGCAGGTTTAGAGATAATAACGAATGAACTCCAAATATTTTAGTATTACTACATAAGAAATGTCAACTTTACTAAAAAAAAAAAAAAGCCTTATCAATAGCTTATATGCTATAAAGACAAGAGAATGTGATTTATTCCCTTATAATGCTATAAAAATAACTACAAATAAACAATTACATAGATTTTGAGACTATTTTCAACAATAGGGCCAAAAAAATTAACTTTATTGAAATAAAAAAAGTATACCTTAAATTCATCAAATTAGCATAAGGTCAAATTTTTAAATTATTTTGTTGAAATTTAAGATCAGAACTTAAAATTTCAAACATGACACCAGTATTTTAAATAAATTACCCCAATACTTGAAAGAATTCTGCTTTGCTTGCAAAGCACCTTGCTTTAAGAAAAAGCTATTCCTAAATAAATTACTATGTAGATGTTATTTTATCTAGTTACTTACTGAGAGCCAGGCAAGGGATTCCATGATTCGATGTTCACATCGTTCTAAATGTTTTATCATTTCTCTGGTCAAGTTGGCTTCTGCTTTGATAAAACTTTCAATCACTTTGTAAAAATCAAAGGCTTTTAAATTAAGTACATTCAGAATCCATGGGAAGGATAAATCTGTTCCAGTATCAAGATTCTGAGATGTACTTCCTAAAAATGAAAAAAAAATATATAACATATATATGAAATGTTAAGCCTGAACTACATATTTTTAGGTTGGAAAGTTTTTATCAAACCAAAAATTATAGTACAGTAGAGAGCTTAAACAAAAGTTTTTCTTTAGAGGAGTTATTTTATTCTGTAGTCCACAGACTCCCAGGAAATGCCAAATTTATCTGTGTGCTTATGTGCATAGGGTTCATACCTTATATCAATTTTTTAAAGATGTAAATAAATACCTTAAACTTACACTGAGACAGGTTTAATCTTTCAACAGCAATTCGTTAATCTTTCAACAGCAATTCATTATCCATTTTAACTGTCTCATTAATTTTGTTCAGGGAGGAAAGGGTTCTTTAATAATTGCTGATTTGAGTTAGGAAATTATCTCTCTTTTAAGTGTGTATTTCTTGTTTATTTATGATGATTCAGTTTTTAAAATTTGTTTACTAATTTAAGTTTCCCTTATTAATTTTATATTTGTATTCCCACATACATTTTCTTTTTTGCAAACAAAATTTTAAAAAGTATTTACATTTGCAAAAAATACATGTGTAAAATAATGTATTTTTAAAAACCACCATCAGAGGTCTCTGTTCTGTGTATCTGGTAGATTCTAGCTCCAACCTTTTGGTCTCATTATCATAAAATGTATAGCAGCATTTACACACCAGTGGAGGCTGCTTCTTAATACTATATTCTGGCAGTTTACAACCTCATAGGTCTATGAAAGGATTTTAGTAGGTATCATTCCTAAATCTGGTATAGTACAGAACAGTGAAACACCACCCCTAATATGACATGAAATAATTCAGATAACAAGCCACTTATCTGAAAAGCCACTTAAATAACTTATGATGATGACCAATAATATTCTTTAGGATATAATGATATCAAATATGCATTTTTCTTTAACCCTGTTTCCCCTCACCCCCCAAAAAACACACCAGACCTTAGATAACTATTTTTAACTTTAAACTGGGCTAAAGGGTTTATTTACTAAAGTTTAACTTACTGCTATATGTAGCCATTACAACCTCGAGAGCACACGCCAATAAAGACATATGAAAGATGTTGTCATTCAGGAGTTTGCTAAAGAAAAAAAAAATGATTCTGAAACATTTACTGTCATAAAAAGAAAAAACTTTTTACTAAAACCAAAAGATTTACCTAAAATTTTGAATGGATAATCGTTCTTCTTCCTAAAACAGATAAAAAATATTTAACTGATATTTTTGTATGTCAGCATTGAACTGTTTTATCTATTGATTCTTTTTAACTTACTGATTTAAGCATGGATTCCATTACTCGGTAATACAATCGCACTCCAAGTTTGTATCGCTAAGAACAAAGAAAAATAAGTAAGATTCCACTATTTTATAAAATCACAACAATTATTACATTTTAGAATGTTTTCTCTTTAAATACATCTCAGACCCTATTTGGAATATGGCTACCAAGGGGTTATAATACCTAGCTTGCCTAAATCTCAAGACTTGATCAATAATGCTTATCACTACCAATAAATTATCGACAGAACAGGTCTGGTACCTAACTTTCCTTCATTCTACTTCAATATACAGCATTACACACACACACACATGCACACACACACACACGATATACCTGGTACTATTTTAAACACTTTACCTATCTCGTAATTTTTGTTGTGACATAGGATATGTATTTTCAAGATAGCTATCCAAATTAAGAAGATAGTATCTGTCTGTAAAACCAGCACAGGAAAAAATAAGACCTAACTGATTTTACAACAAAGAGTTTTATCCAAACAACTATTTCCCATTAGTTGAGAGAATAAACAAATTTTAGAGATAAGCATGCAACCACAAAACAATTACATACTTCATTCCGAATTATAAGCACAAATTTCATAAAATCAGAAAGAACTTTAAATATGACTGTTTACATAAAAATATAACCTCACCACACTGAAAGATGTATAGTAGATTACAGTTTTAAAAATATTTTCCAATAAAGTTTATCATAAATAGCAGCATATCAGGCAACTGGGATAGAGTTTATCTGCCAGTACGTTTTATTATTAGACAAATACTAATACAGCATTTATACAATTTGGACAGCTGTTGCATTTAAAATTATTTACTATATAGTGGCACTATTCAAAATGAACTCAAGTTACCTGAGACCCAATTTCCACACAACCCTGTCCCACAGCTTCAGCAAACTTCTCTTTAAAGATGTATCCAATATCCTTCACTCTTTTCAGTATACTTTCTTTTGGATTCACCGTGCAGTTCTTTAGAAGGAAACACAGAATCAATGTTGAAGGTTACTGTTTAGTATAATTAACATTTTCTGTTCTATAATTTATTACTTTACAGTTTCAAATGTTTATATTACAGAAGCATTTCCACAATAACTAAGTAAGCAGAACTACTGGAAATAAGCAAAACAAAGAATTTCAGTTTTGGATGTTTGTGACCAAAAATACCAGAGCACAACTGAAAAAATTTAACTAAATGTCCTGCCTTTAGGTTAGAGAAAAACAACTTGTTTTGTCAGTTCTAATTAATTAAAAGAGTCTCATATATCTCATAAAATATCTTCAATTAAAAGTTACATTAGGGGCCTCCCCAGTGGCGCAGCGGTTAATTGCTGCGCTGTGGAGCTGTCGGCAGCATTGACGTGAGTTCTACGCCTGGCCAGGGAGAATCCCATACGGTGCGGCAGACCTCTCCTGCCCACCCGCAGCTCCCCTCAGCAGTGTATTTCTGATCTGCCTGTTCTGCTACCTGCTCTGTCTCTGGTGAGCCCTCTCGCTGCCCCACGCCTCTGGCCTGTACCCCAGCTTGTATGTATAAATAAAAATAAATCTTTAAAAAATAAAAAATAAATGAAAGTTACATTAGGATGTATACTATTCCAAAAAAAGCAAATGATGAAATATTTGATGTTGGTATACTTTCCTAATGTAAAACTTTGGAAGACTTAGAATTATCTAAATAATTTAGCTACATTTTTTTTTTAATTTTTTTTAAAGATTTTATTTATTTATGCATATAAGCTGGGGTACAGACCAGAGGTGTGGGGTGGTGAGAGGGTTCACCAGAGACAGAGTGAGGAGCAGCACAGGCAGATTGACTGAAGCACACTACTGAGAGGAGCAGCAGGCAAGGCAGGAGAGGTCTGCCCACCATGTGGGAATCTCCCCAGCCGGGACTGCTGCTGCCTACAGCTCCACAGTGCAGGGCTTAATAGCTGCGCCACCAGGGAGGCCCCAATTTAGCTACATTTTTGAAAACACATGACAGGGTTACAAAAGTCCAATGTGTATATCATGTGGGCTGGGGCTATACCAAATTTAATAATAAGAATATATTACAAGATAACTGTTAAAATGTATATTAGATGTTCTAAAATTTATAAAGTAATCTATTAAAATATATCTTCAGCTACAAAGAGTCACTTTACTTTTGTAACATTTATAAATTAAGTACATTAAAAACATACATTAGAAGATAAACTTTCTAAAATTAAGATGAATTCTAATTTTCTTTGAAATGTGTATATCATTCAAAAATTTCATATTTTATAATATCAATAATTCTATCTTTCTTAAAAAAAAACCATACAAGTCTTAGAAACGCAACAAAAAAGAGTATTTCCTGCCATAAATCATTCCTACCAAGACATCCATAAAAATATGTACAGATTCTATCAATAAGATTTTACTTACACAGAGAAGATGACACTAATTTAAAAAATGAAGAAATCTGAATAAAGAAGCAAAATTAAGAAAAACCTAATGATCTTCAAGATATGCTCACTCTGAGATAGGCAATTTGCAGTCTACATAAAACTTTAAAATTAAGACTCATTTAATGTTAAGCTTTAAATTGGGCTCCAGAGATATCTTTGAGGTAGAATTCTCGGCTCAACTGAAGTAGCTTGAAATAAAATGTTGGAAGAAATACTAGAGATGATATATGAGTACAGAGAGGTTATCATTCTTTTTACTTTTATTATCATACCTTCTAAAAATTCTAAGAACTAGCTAGTATTTTTGGGAAATATTTTTGTGCTATAGATAACCAATAAAGAAAAGCAACTTTATGCAAGTTAGACATATACTATCGATTTTGAGCCAACGCAATTATGACTATGATGACAGAAATTACTTGCTAATATCTGGGCAGGGGTGGGTGTAATCAAGAAGATGGCAAGAGAACATGACAAAATCACGAGCATTAAAAGAAATGTTAACTATAGAAAGCACACAGTTTACTGGAATAACCCAAAATTTAGTAAGTCTTCTGGCTTTAACCAGTTTCCAAGTATAAACATTTCAGTGGGTCCCAACCCTCATCTGAATTTAAATAAAGAGTAAAGGAGCAAGCAAATAATATACATGCTACTTTTTTTTTTATAAATTTTTTTTAAGATTTATTTATTTATGCATACAAGAGCTGGGGTGTAGACCAGAGGTGTGGGGTGGCGAGAGGATTCACCAGAGACAGAGCGGGGAGCAGAACAGGCAGATCGTCTGAAATATACAGCTGAGGGGAGCAGTGGGTGAAACAGGAGAGGTCTGCTGCGCCATGTGTGAATCTCCCTGGCTGGGTATCGAACTTGTGCTGCAGTGGCTCTGGATAGCTTCATAGTGCTGCGCTTAACTCACTGTGCCACCAGGGAGGCCCTACATGCTACTTTTTATACTTTCTCTTCCTCCCTCTTGTTGAGAGGGAAAAGAGGGTAGCAGAGGCCCCTCAAATATCAAGCTCAGGGTCTATCAGGAGTTGCAAACTGCAATGTGCAGAGACACAGGCAAGAATATAACTGAAAAGGATTTGGACATAGGATAAAAAAGATAGCAGATATCTGGCAAATATTAAAGATATTAAGGTAATAAAGCAAAACAAAACAAAAATCCAGTAAGTTCACCCCAAACTTACTCTCACTAAAGGAATTATTAAAATTCTAAAGGAAGAAAATGATCTTAAAAACAAGGGCCTCCCTAGTGGCGCAACCAGTTAAGCACACTGCTGTGAAGCTGTCGGTGGCTACAATGCAAGTTCGATGCCCATCCAGGGAGATTCCCACATGGCACAGCAGACCTCTCTTGCCTTGCCCGCTGCTCCCCTCAGCATTGTATTTCAGTCAATCTGCCTGTACTGCTCCCCACTCCGTCTCTGGTGGGCCCTCTCACTGCCCCATACCTCTGACCTGCACCCCAACTTACATGCAAAAATAAGTAAAATCTTTAAAAAAAGAAACTAATAGATCTTAAAAAAAATAACATCTAAGTTGTAAGAAAGGTGAACAAAGCAAATAGCAAGCATGAGAAAATTTAAAACTAAGACTACCTAAATAAAACAATACTACAAATAATATCTAATTTGGAGGGCTTAAAAAAAATAAACAACTACATATTGATTGGGAGATAGGTGTTTAAAAAATGCTCAGTATTTCAATTTCAAATTTCTGTGCCAAAATATCACCATAAATGTTTCATATAGGCTTACATTAAAATAGGAAATGAGATTTTCTGATGGTTGATCACTTGCTGAGTTTAAGATCATCATTAATTGCTGGATAGTATTCATAACAGTCCTAGAGTAAAAAAATAGGAAGAATTGTTAAGCAATGAAAGAAAAAAAATGAAATGCATCTCTCTCACAAGTAAAACATATCTTCAAACTCACTGCCTCCAATTATCTCTAAAAAGTTCTCTGAAATAAGACAGTATAAAACACTTAGTGTATTGCTGTTTACAAAGAATTACATTTTGACTGTATCTTTAAGAAAGGATATGTTTGTAATCAGCAAGTTTATAAAAGTACTGATACACTTATAAAACTACATAACAATAAAATATAAATTGGTGAAACTAATGACATTATTTTTAAGAGAAAACATACAATCTGCCATCAAAAATGATAATCTTTTAAGAAAATGTTGTAACAATTAAATATTACATTTTCCCCAAATAAAGACAGGCAGATACTTAGTAAATCAAGTAAAATATTAAGTGCCTCTTCTCAAGACAGAGCTTCAAGAAGCATACAAAATCTCAGAAGTCACCATTATAGGAGTCTAAAATTAGAACGATCACTTAAGATATCATTATAACTCTGGGTATGTATGTGTGTGCAGTATATATTAAATTTTAATCATCTAATTTTGAAGTAGTAGTAGTACATTACTAATGTAGGTATTTTTAATGTTGCAAATAATTGTATAATGTATATGACCAAAAGAATGCTTAAATATTATTGAGTAAAACATGTCAAACAATCAAGCTGAAAACTATTATCGACACCTCTTTACCTTTCCAATACATTGCTTCTATAATTTTTATGTTCTTTAAATCTACTTTAAGTAAACTGCATTGGTTTAAACAACAAAATTCAAAAGACCTTTCTCATTTACTCTAATACATGGTTTCCTTGAAGCATTTGACGCACTTAAACATTTGCTCTTTCTTTAAACTCCCTTACCATCTTGCTTTTTTTGGCGTCGCTCTCTGGGCGCCCAAACATACCTCTTGTTCTCTTTAACTTTTATATATTTTTTAAATTCTAGTATGCTTTAGGACTCTGTCCTAAGTTACCCATTCTTGCTATTATATACTCTTTACTTCACAAAACTCATTTTTGTTAATTGTTTTAAACTCTCAGATGATTCCTAAATATATAAGGTCTTCTACAGCATACTATTCTCCTCCTACCCTGTCATTTCATCTTTCCATTTCATAGTCAATGAATACAGAGCTGCTAATAGTTCTGCCACAATATATAATGGTGTCTCATACTTCCATGTCTTTGTACATGCTATCACTACTCCCTAACATGTTGGTCCAGTCCCCAATGACACTGAACCTTTCATATTTTAAAATTTGATTCAAATATAATTTTATAAAGTCACACTGTGCCATCTCATTAACTTGTCATGATTATTATACTTACATGAAAATGAGTTTGTGTGTGTATATAGTCATTTGAAAATATTAATAATGACCTACTACATACCTAGTATTATCCTAGATCTTAATTATTAAATGGTGAGCAAAAAATGTCAAGGACTATGTGGTATGAAACTTAAAGGGTATTATAGGTATAGCCTTTGGCATAAATAAGCAAAGACACTATCGATAATTACAAACTGTAATGTACACTATGAAGGAATAAAACAGAATGCTATCCAAAGGAAAATACTTCAAAAAGAAATCATTTTTAAAAATCTGTGCTACAAAACACAACTGATAAAGGACTGATAACAAAAATCTACAAGGAGCTCACACAACTCAACAAAAACAAAGTCAACAATCCAATCAAAAAATGGGCAGAAGAGCTAAAAAGACACCTCTCCAAACAAGAAAAGCAGAAGGTGAACAAGTACATGAAAAAATGTTCAACATCACTTATTATCAGAGAAATGCAAATCAAAACCACAATGAGACACCACCTCACGCCAGTGAGAATGGCACACATTAAAAAAACAGGCAACCACAAATGCTGACGAGGATGTGGAGAAAAAGGAACTCTTCTACACTGCTGGTGGGAATGCAAATTGGTCCAACCACTATGGAAAGCTGTTTGGCGGTTCCTCAAACTGCTAAAAATGGAGCTTCTATATGACCCAGCAATATCACTTTTGGGAATCTACCCAAAGGACACAAAAACACTAATACAAAAGGATACAGGCACCCGTACGTTTATTGCAGCACTGTTTACAATAGCTGACATGGAAACAACCCGGATGCCCAAAAATAGATGACTGGATCAAGAGGATGTGGTACATATACACAATGGAACACTATTCAGCATTCAAAAAAGATAAACACATGCAATTTGCAGCAACATGGATGGAGTTAGAAGGGATCATGCTCAGTGAAATAAGCTAGAAAGAAAGAGAAAAATATCAAATGGTGTCACTTATTACAGGAATCTAGAGATACCAAATTAGAGAGAAATATTCAGCGAGAGAGGGGGAAGGTAAGGGCTCAAAAGGGGAGAGAGGGGAGCACAAGGGACTGTGGTGATGGTTCACAGGTTAATCGGTGGTAGGTAACCCATGGGGAATACACTATAGTGCAAAATATACAAATAATAATAAATATTTAAGAACATAAAAAATAAAAATTTGTGCTAAACCTAAAGGAAGAGGAACCAGTGGCAATTCATGGAAAGAAAAAGAAAAAGTGTTTTAACAAGTGTGAAGGTTGTCAAGTACAAGAGAAGAGTGTGTAGAATTCAAGAAACTAGCTAAATCATAACGAGCAGGAAGACAGGATGAAAGTAGAGAGGTCTCATAGGCACAAATAATTGAACTGTGAGGAATTTGCATTATATTTCAATAACAGGAAGCAGTCAGAAGATAGAAAAGCAGAACGAACATGATCTGATATACATTTGTAGGGTATTATTCTGGGGACTCTCTGGAGAATAGATTTGGTAATGAAGAGAAAGGAACAGTGATAAGCATAGAAGCAGCAAGATCATTAGTAGGCTAGAGCAAAAAAAATCAGAAGAAACGATATCTAGGACAAGGGTGGTGGGAGCAGAAATGGAAAACAGTAGGTCAAGGACTCCAGAAATATTTCATAGGTAAAATTAACAATACCTAAAACAGATTAGATGTTGGAAGTAAATGAAGACAAAGGCATTGAAAAAATGGTTCTAATCCTTCTAGGTTGTATGCAGAACAAATGGTCATACTTTTTTTTTTAATTTACTGAAATGGAACACATTTCCATTCTAGGTTATATCCCTTAAGAATAGACAAAACTAGGGTTACTAATCATATTCCAAACAACTAGCAAAATAGCTGGCATGCAAAAATCAATCAATATGTATTTCTTGCATATTTATACAAATAAGCGAAACAAATTAACAAACCCAAAGTACTATAAAGCTCTGAGCAAACAATTATAATGAAAATCAGCAGAAAATTCATACCTAACAGGAGTCTGTGGAAGAATCACGTTTACCTCTTCATCGGGGTTACTTTTTCTTGGCGTTCTCTGCATTTCAAAGCTAAATAATTAAACAAAATGCAGCAGAAAATTTATAATATGTCCTACATGAATCAACAAAGTAGTATTAAATCAGAAATCCCTATTATCCTTCCAGTGTTTTTTCACTGCATAACACCTAGTTAAAATAAATATTTTTCCTACAAAATCATACAAAATAGTATGTCAATATAAAAGTGATAGGAAGTAGATGATTCAAAAGCTGCTTAAATAAAATTTCATTTTTCTTTTACCTTTGCTTATGAAAGTTAATACATTTTTTCTAGAAATTTAGATGTTTTCTTTAGAAAGTTAAATGGTATTACTAAGCAACTTGGTCAGTATTAAAAAATAACAATTACTATATCTTTCAAGAGCTTTAATTTAATTTAAATAAAATTAGGAACATATTATTTGTATTTAGCTTTCAAATTATGTTACATATTGAAAGTTATATATTAAAAGATTTCATGTTAAAGGCATAAAGTTAATCTTTCTTATGATGCTTTAAACAAGTATACAATTACTTTCAACCATTCCTACTTTAGGATTATACATGACAGACAAAATA
This sequence comes from Scalopus aquaticus, assembly GCA_004024925.1. NCBI lineage: Eukaryota > Metazoa > Chordata > Mammalia > Eulipotyphla > Talpidae > Scalopus > Scalopus aquaticus. The sequence continues at coordinate 109,062 of PVIJ01003907.1, read as the reverse complement.
ATACACTTTTGTATTAACTTTTAAAAAATAAACCAAGCAAATTATAGCTGATGAAGGAATGGGAAAATGAAAGAGACCAGTACCATTACTTCAACAACTGTCTTTCAGTATATTTCTTAAGAATTATACTCAGCTAACAGAAAAATAGCTACCACAAAGAACAATCACACTCAGTGTGAATATACTTGTTAATAAATTATATATTTAGAATATTGTTCATTTTCTCTTATAATTAGCCTTATATAAAAATATTTCAATTCATTATAAATGACATTTCAAAGCCATTGATAATAAAATACCTTTTTAAAATTTATATGTTAAGTAAAAATCTAAATTTAAATCTACCCCTATCAAAATAAACTGACAGTAAAAGTACATTAACAAATAAAAATATACGGTATACAATACCTGTCTGTAGGATCAGCCTGAAGAGTTTTATCATGATCCAGAAATAATCTTGCATCTATATCTTTGCTTTTAAGGTAAATTTCTTCATATTGTTTAGAGAGACTTTCCACCTCAAAAGGAAAAAAAATACTGGTGATTATCTTTTCACGTTGTTAAAGCTCTTAGAATGACAAATACAAATTTGCTTAAAGAATTTTGTACAATCTACACTTCATTTTATAATATATAGAATTCATATTCAGTATAAGTAAGGTGTATTTAATCAACTTAATTTTGAACCTACTCTATGTACATACCCCATTCATTAGAATTTTATATAATGATTACCAATGCCACAAAACAGTGCCGAGACGGAACTGTAAGATTAAAAATAGGTATTATTATAACCACCTAACTGAAAATCTCTTATATCCCTTACTTTTAATCTACCAGGCTTAGTAATATAAAGCATTTTTCAAACATTGTAACAAATCCCCTTGATTATATATTATGCTTATCTTCTTGTAAATCCATTGGTTCACTCTAATATCCTTCAGTTAAATAATGTGGGCAAGGGAATTAGCTCAATTAACACAAGTAACATATTGCAGGATTTATTCCCAATGTTGAACAACTTTTCAATTATTATAATCTGCAATTTTTATAATCAGTTCTGATTCATAATTGTCTAATCATAATTTCAAATCCAATGCCAAATAGATAGCTATTTGGCATACCTTCTGCTACAACTTTGAGTGTTTCTAAGTTAAGAGAACTAAAGCCGCATTCTAAAAGTAAGAGGAAAAGTCCATTTTTTTTTTCCATTTTTTTTTATTGTTATTTATGTCTTTTACATTTTGTATTCCCCTTGGGCAGCCCACCACCAATTCACCCGTGATCCATCTCCATGGTCCCCTGTATTCTCCTCTCCTCCATCCTGTGCCCTTATCCTCCCCTCCCCCAAGTCCATTTAAATGTAAACTTTCTTTTGGGCCTCCCTGGTGGCTCAGAGGTTAAGCGCTGCACTGTGGAGCTGTCGACAGTGGTGACACAAGTTCGACGCCCAGCCGGGGAGATTCACACATGGCACGGCAGACCTTTCCTGCCTCGCCTGCTGCTCCCCTCAGCAGTGTATTTCAGTCGTCGCTCTGCCTGTTCTGCTTGCTACTCTGTCTCTGGTGAACCATCTCGCTGCCCCATGCCTCTGGCCTGTATCCCAGCTTGTATGCATAAATAAATGTTAAAAAATAAATAAATATAAACTTTCTGTTTGTCTGCATAAGTTTATTGGGCAGAATAATCTTTCATATTTAAGCTTAATATGCACCTGCCCTATTTTAGAGAGACATTAAGTATTAATCACAGAATCAGAGATCTACCTGATCGTTTTTTTGTTCTTGATTATTTCTAGGTGTTTGTACAATACTGCTTTATCATTAAATACTTGCTATTTATCCTTCATTTAAGCATCATCTTCTTCACATACTTCACCTTATCACATAAGAGCTGTTCTCACAGAAGAGCAAGTTATTTGAGGAAAAATAAATGAGGCAAAGAGACACATGGCTGACATACCACCAGTGTAAAACATTTCTGCAACATAACTGCTAGTCTGTCAACCAAATATGTTTTCAATTAAGCTGTTTTTAAAAATAGTGGAAAGAGATGTTCCACAACACAGTAATAACAATGTTGCTATTATTAAATATGGAGCCTATGCTTAAGAATGTATAGCAAAGCAAATTAGAATCCAATTTGAAAGAGCACGTTTAGTTATACTTATATATTTAATAGCATTAGAAAATCAAAAGCCTATACATTGATTTTTGAAAGACTTTTTTAAAAGATTCATTTATTTATGCATACAAGCTGGGGTACAGGCCAGAAGCATGCGGTGGCATGTACACTGACTTTTGAAAGATTTTAGTACAATCAACTTCCAGTGTAAAGTACAAAATGATGCTTATTTACACATTTGAGTATGTAATATTCAAAAGGAATTTTTGTCGCTATGTAAATGTGGCTCATCACAATTCAATTTAGGTTTCTTTTCTAAGGAAAAAATTTAATATCCAAGAATGTAATCTTAATAAATTAAGACAACTAGTCCTCCTTCCCGAAAGTCCTCAAACATATTAACTTCTAATAATTTTTCTTTCAGGTTACCTCTGGAAGTCCATTGGAAGCTACAATTCCAAGAGAATTCATAAAAGGTATAAAATTTTTGAAATAAACATTTTTCACCTGTAAAAGATAAAATTATAAAAGACCATTAAAGTTAAAAAAATGGAAATCTCTGTGATTACAATAAAATGAAAGTATTAATTGGCATTTTGATCAATTATTTAAATTCAATTTATAATTAACTCAATTATTTTTAATTTAAATGAGATCTACTTCATTTAAATTGGACTAAGGAGTTATCAATGAAATGAATTTGTGGCAAGAAAACACATTGAAACCAACATCAATATTCCATATTGAACAAATGATAAAAGCAACAAGCAACTAAAAATATTAAGCAAAGTTAGCCAATTAAGAAATGGCAAAATGGTAATTAAAACCCAGTGTATCTACTATCAAAGTCCTCTTGTCTCTATTTTCTCCCTAAAGCATAGTTTTGGGCTAATTCACACATGTCATCTGAAACATGCTTAGGGAATATCAATTCAATTTTTTATCACAAATTTAGTAAAGCAACTTATTTTTATATACAAATTTCACATTTCACATACAAAAATAACGCTCAAAACCAAATGAAAAATGATTTGTGTAATTATGCAGTTTCATGTTAGCATCCCATATTTAACTTGGATAATAAAGACTACACTCACAAAATCTGAAGTTATCACTTGCAGAATGTTACAGAAGTTAAACAACTTACTTTTCTTCATTTATTTTTCTTTCCCAAATTTAAAGTCCACATTTATTAAGGTGGAAATAATTTAGTATCAGTTCCCATATTCTACATCACAAATAAATTACAAGAATGAATCTTTCATAGTTTTGCCTTCCACTTACCTAGGATATTTATGTAAGGTGGGTAGTTCTGCTAGACTAATTAGTATGACTATACAATCATAAATACATCTAACTAACAGTTAAATAATCCAAAACTATATACATATAATCAGTGTCAGCTAATGTCAACTACCATTAAAGTACAGTCAACTATACCTTTGAAATCAATACTACAAAAACTCCAAATTATAAAAAAAAAGTTATTTGAAATGGGAAGTAAAATGATTTATTCCTGATTTTAATAATTAATTTTACAAGCAGTTCTGAAATCTAGAAAATAAACAACCAGAATTTAGCAAGTTGCATTTACTCCTATTCATTATGCTGGATTAAGTAACAAACTGGGATAAAGAAAATATTTCAAAGACATTTGTCATTTATTAGCAAAAGTAATTGTGATTCTAGGAAAGTAAAACAGTAAACATATGTATGTGTAAAACTGGCACATCTGTATCTATATGTCTATATCCATACATTTATTGAAATTAACAAAACCAGAGTGCTAAAACCCAGATATCTTAAAAAACCTTTTCTAATACTTCTTAAGTTAGATTTTGAGATGGTAGCCCTTTTCCTTTCCAGAGATGACAGAGAAACTTCAAAGATGTAGCATTTTATAGAAGCTATTTGACAGTAGTAAATTGTGGACAAATGATAATCTATGAGAGAAACAGCCTGGTATAGTGAAAGGAGCACTGACAGCAAGTATCTCAATGTCTAGGGTGTTAATAATCAGCTATCAATCTCTGGAAGCTTGCTTACTCATTATAATTAAGAAGGCTGAGCACTTTGTAAGATTCCTTCCAATTCCAACATTTCAAATTCTATGAACATGGTAAGCAATTGCGTGTGTTCATGTGTATTCTCTACCAGCCATTAATATATGGTATAATATTTAGAAAGAGAGCAATTATAGAAATGCTAAACAGAATTTTAATGTACCACATCACTAAAGAAAAACACTAGAGTTTTCTTAGCAGGTTATTTTAAAACATCAGGGACATCAGTAACCATAGAGGAACTAACAAATTTATTTGAAAATTACCATCTTAATGAATGAAAGTACATTTCAGTGATTTTCAGAGTGAGGAAGCTATTCTGTTTAAAATCAAAGTAATTGAATATGAAATTAACTTTTTCTAAATATTTTGCTATTGTAAGAGCACTAATGACAAAGAACAAGCTTATGATAAAAAAAAGTATATACTGTTATGTTGAATCTATTTTAAAGAAATCATGAAGTTAAATTACCTCATCTATGTTACATTCATGTTCTTTACAGAGAACTTCAATAATTCTTGTATCGTTTTCTAGTTGTTTTGCTATCCGTGCACTCCTGTTCTGACCTCGCCTTGGTGTTCGAGGTGAACCATTAATAGGTATTACAGCTGCTTCTGTAAAAATGGTAAATTAGATAAGAACAAAAGTACATTTCACTGTATAAAATAATGAAGAGTCTAACTATAAGTTGGAAAGTCAAACAATCTTGACAAAATTCAGTTATTTCTTCATATGAGGTTTCATTAAAAGACTAATAGTTTCATCTATTTACTGAATATCACTTATAAGTTATGTATTAATAATAGTTTCTGCCAGCCCTGTTCTCTTCTGTCCCCAACTAGCCCAAAAAAACTGTAAAATACTTAAATCCCAAATACAAACAAGGCAAGGGGAGTAGCCAGGTTATCAACTAATTCTAAGTGTATTCTATTCAATCTGCAAGGGGAAAACTTTTCTATATTAACTAGTCTTTAAAAATAAGAAGAAGGGCCTCCCCGTTGGCACAGTGGTTAGGAGATGCACTGTGGAACTGTGGCAGTGGCGACGTGAGTTCGATGCCCCGCCAGGGAGATTCCCACATGGTGTGGAAGACCTCTCCTGCCTCGCCTGCTGCTCCCCTCAGCAGTGTGTTTCCGTGGAGCTGCCTGTTCTGCTCCCCACTCTGTCTCTGGTGAACCCTCTCACCGCCCCACACCTCTGGTCTGTACCCCAGCTTGTATGCATAAATGAATAAATCTTAAAAAAAAATAAGAAGCAAATATTTATGAATTTAATTTCTAGGCACAGTATAAAAATAAATAAAATATTGAAGTTTTAGCAAATAGCATACATCATGATGCTTTTAAAAGACATGTATATAAATATGATGTTACAATAAACTGTGACTTTTAAAATCACAGTTTTTTGTTTATTTTGAGAATTACCAGTTCAAGTTGAATATGGATTCAACTATTAAAGAGATTACAGGTATTTAAGTATAAAAAGCCTCTAGGCTCAATCAGCAGTTTACAAGACATTGAAAAATATGTCAACCATATCACAGGATATAACTGGTAAAAATTAAACCATTGAAACTCAACCAGACAAACCACCTGATTATTTAATAAAGTACAAGAAAAAAAGAGATGGAGAAACTTTTTTAAAGGTATAAAATCATATCAATCAATCACAAAGTGTAGATCTTATTAAATTCTGATTTACTGAACCTGTAAAAAAAATATTTTAACTCCTTTTATAAGACTATTGAAGGCCTGAACACTGAGAGAATACCTGGTGGTATTAAGGAATCACAATTATTTTTTTGTGTGATAATGGTACTATATCATATTTTTTAAAGTCTTTATTAGAGATACATACTGAAATGTATCAGGATGAAATGGTATGCAAGGATGTGCTTCAAAATAATAGAACTGATAGAACTGGACAGTAAATGGGCTACAGGTTGACCATAATGCTAGGTAATAAGTATACTGAAGTTTGTTATACTACTTTGGATTCATCTGAAATTCCCCACAATAAAAAGTTAATTAAAAGTTTACCATAGAAAATTTTAATTCAATACTTCATACATTCCTTTTAACATAGTACTTAGAGAATTAAATGTATTTTAGAATTAGCTAAAAGAACACATTCTACATCAACTTGAAAAGTCATTACAGTGAAAAAAGAGGGAAAAGAATATAAAGGAAATTTTTTTAAGGTTCAGAAAATTTTGTAGTATGTTTATTGATTGCTATATTTTCCCTCTATTTTGCATGTGGTTTTTGCTAAAACAAGTTGCTTTCTCTGACAAATCATGCTCAACATCTTTCAAAATTATGCTGTAGGCTGCAATTTTCCAGTCATTTCAACAACCCTTTGAAATTCTCATGCAGTCATGTGTCCTCTATTATTTTTAGTATTACTAATACTGTCATCATTTTATGAGCAAGGAATCATCTCAGCCTTAGTTCAATTCACATTTTTCTGAAGTGTAAGTGAGTTTGTCATCCTACTATGAGGTTACCATAGGATGCAATTCCATTCTCAGAGGAGTACCATCTTTGCTTAATGCTATCCAATTATTTTAGCAATAGTTATTTTTATTTAAATACACTTTCTATCTCATAACCCACTGAAATAAATCAATGACAGTTCATACAAAAAAGTTCACATAATCATTACAGGATAATAAAAACTTCAAACTATTTCTGTAGTATGGGCCACTTTCCCTTGCAGTTTCATTCATTCATAACTGTGCCTTGCCTCTTGATTTGCTCTTTATTGGGAATGCTCTCCCTTCACTACCCTTAACACGTAAAACCTAGTTTCCTTCAAAGCACAATTCAAATGTTACCTCTTTTATATGGTCTCTTCCTTGTTATAATCCAGCTGGGAAAGTTTTCTATCTCCTGAATTCCCATGGATTTTGCTGTATTTTGTCCTATACCACTTTCTACCATGTATTATAATTACTTGTTGACTTGTCTAACCCTCTCCTTCCATATCTTATGCTACCAAAGGGTAGAGTCCATATCTGATTTATTTTAATTATCCCCTCAGCTCTAGCACCATGTTTTGGATCTAACAACCAGTCAATAAACAACTATGGAATAATGAGGCAGGAAAGGAATAACTTATTTTAAATACTTACTATATGGCTCTTTGAGCAATGCAGGAGGTGAGAGTTTGATAAAATAGTCAAGGACACATAGCATTAACTGAAACGATATCACCAGATCATCTTCCATTTGAAGTACTTTCCCTAAATAAATAACAACAACAACAAAAGAGTGTTCACATTTTTAAGTTTCAGACTGAGGGCTCTAACTCAGACAAAATTATGGGTATAGGTATATTTGTATACTCATTATTCATATATTTATTTATTCATTCAAGAATCATTAGAAAAATATTAAAGATATTTGGGGGGTAAAAATTCAAATCAGGGCTTCCCCGGTGGCGCAGCGGTTAGGTGCGGCGCTGTGCAGCTGTTGGAAATGGCGACGCGAGTTCAATGCCCGGCTGGGAAGATTCCCACATGGTGCAGCAGACCTCTCCTGCCTTGCCCACTGCACCCCTCAGCAGTGTGCTTCCATCCATCTGCCTGTTCTGCTCCCCACTCTGTCTTTGGTGAACCCTCTCGCCGCCCACACCTCTAGTCTGTACCCCAGCTGATACGCATAAATAAATCTTAAAAAAAAAATTTCAAGTCAGAGTTGAAATATGTACACATATAGATAAAATTATATAAAGTTATGAAATTTAAGTCTACTCTGAGAATTTACACTTATATATTATAATCACAATTCAATCCCTATGTATAATTCATTCTGGTTTTTGCTTTTTTAGACTTACTTCCAATTTTGGTAAGAACCATAGAATTTATTACTTTTGAAAATAATTTTGACTTATGACCCATGCTAATCTTAAATTTTATTTAATTATGACACCCCATGTGTTTTCACTTCTAACTGCACTCTAAAATACTACAATAACCAAGACCATAAAGAAATAACAAAATTGGTATATAACTATAAAGTCATCTATATTTAGAATGAATTCCTCAAAGTTACTACAATAAATACACAACCAGAGAACTGTAATAAATAAATAAATTAGAGAAAAAATAGTGTAGGTACAAAAATATACAAACCATGATCAAATATAGCTATGACATATTTGCTATGACTCTGTTATGCATTATTTTTAAAATGGAAGTTTAATCTGACTCACTTTTTATAATATGAACATCTGACTGCTAAACCAATAATAACCCCCCAAAATAGCGATGAAGGTATAGAAACTACATGAGAAAATAGGTAACCCCTGAATCAGGTAGATTTCTGAGATCCATAGGTAAGGTAAAAAACATATTTACAATATATTAAGAAATAGCATAGAGGTAAAGAATAATAGAATAGATGTTCTAGTTAAAAATAGAAAAGTGAAGTCAGATCAAAGAAATTCTCCTGCCTAAACATCTAATAAAATGAAAGAAAAAAAAATGTGCTGGTTAACGTGTTAGCACAAAAACCAAATTTGAGATACTGACACAGAGGGTATGCTCATTTTTTTCCTCTTCCTATTTGGAGGGAGTAGAAACTGCTGATGGAGAAGGGTAAACTGGAAGAAGTAAACAATTACAGCTAACTTGCTGACAAAAATAGAGACTCTATATTGTGCTAAATTGGAGAATAATCTGAATTCTACTAAGAAAATAGGATACAACAGGAAAAAAAATGTTCTGTTTTAGAGTGTTTTTACACAAAAATCTGAGAACAAAAACTTGTATCCTTCCTATGAATTCTCCACATTCTCCCTCACCCTCTAACTAAAACTGAACATTAAAAAAATAAAAAAAAGAAGCCTGTTTTCCTACTGTAGTTCTTCGGGGCATACAACTAGTCACAGGTGGAGTGCAAAGTTGATTAAAGGAGATACATTCATACTACACCAGACACCAGAGAAAACAGAACATTAGGTCTGAATTGCCCATATAAAGTCCCAGCAACATGGGAGAAGCAGCAGTTATTATGCAAATATATTATAGAAGAGAAAAATATAGAATCACAACATTAGAAAAGTAAAAAATCACCGAATTCAGAAGACTATCTAAAGAAGAAAATGCCCTATCAAACTTTGCATTAAGAATTTAAAAACAAAAATTACATAGAAACAGGGAACTAGATAGATTAAAACTGAAACCCAAGTAACATCATTACATTGTTTAGCTCAAGTAGAAGACTTAAGATAAAAAATAGTCAATACATAAGAAAAATCAATGATTAAAATAATATGTTAAAAACTAATAAATATGGAGGATAAAAATAGTTGACAGACATAACAGAATAGAGTAATATTACACCTCATGGAATAGAATAATATTAAAGAATGGGGTATGTTAAGATTTCTCTGAAAAGAAGACACTTCTGTTTAAACAGGGATAGAGTGTTCCTTTCTCTTTTCTTACACAGTAATAAAAGTCAAGAGATGTCCTGATAGAGATACTGAACTTCAGTAAAAAAGAAAAAGTTCAAATCTTAAAGAAGCAAATAAGGGTGGCCTCAGATTTTTCAATAGTAATGCTCAATGCCAAATAATAGTATCCTAAGCACACCACCCAAGAACAGGACTCACAGTTAAACTATCCTTCAAGTATAAAGGCTATGGATATCATTCATAAACATGTCAAACTAGGAAAAAAGATTACAAAAGCCTTCTTTGAAAAACTCTTTCATGGTAAAATCTAGCTAGCTAAGGAAAAATCAAAATAAAGTGGAGAAGCTATGATACAATAATTATAATAAAATCAGACCATGTATATATAGGAATGATAGTAAACAAGTAATATATATATATATATACACACACACACATAATAAATATAAAATTACAGAACAGAATGTAAACGTCATAACCCTGATTATTTAATGATATATAACAATCAAATGATAACAAGCAAGTCTAAGTGAGGAATAGGGAGATAACGGGAAAAATGAGAATACTAACATTCTTTTTCTTCAAAGCACATTAACATTTATTACTTTAAAACAGAAAGTGAAATAAAATTTTCTAACATCTTACTTTTTTATAATGTTCTTTCATAATATTTGGGAAATAATTTTAGGAAATAATATAGATTTAGTTACAAAATAGTTTGCTAAGTTTTAAGCAATTATTTTCATTTTTATTTTCTTCTGCAAAATATGAGTAAAATTTTTATATTTTAAATGTATCAGTATAGTATGTTCCTATTTTTGAAAACTGTATGTTTGTGAACATACTTATCTACTCACCTTTTTAAAATCGAAATGTATGCACAAAATATTTATAGAAAGACAATCTGATGATTTTAACAATGATTATTTCTGGGTAAGGAATGGGGGAGAGGAATTAAACTGAATAAAACATTTTGAGCTTAGTCCAAAAGAATTATTATGTTTTATATATAATTATGTTTTATACTGGAAATGTTAGCATGTAATGAACATAATGGCTTTACCTTTAGCTAGTAAAAATGTGATCCAAGAAACTTTTAGCACCAATACAGAATTTATTTCAGTAGATATCCTAGTAAGCAAATAGAAACAGGGAAAAAATTTTACACTGATGATTTCCCAACACTACCCTTTTCTCCCTACAGTTTAAAATTACAAACCTGAGTTACTTACATAATAGAATACAACAAACAATTTACACATGAATTTGTATCAATTCAGTGTTTTTACTGAGATATTTACATTTAGTCCATTAAGTAGTACACATTTTGTAATGAAAATATTGAATATTTTAATTCTAATATAAAAGTAGGCAAAATAAATGGTACACTATGATATACTTGGTTTCCAATTCTTTTCTGTTCTTTCTAAAATAAAAGTCAACACTATATGCAGAAAAATAAAGGATTAGGTAACTCTACCAATCTGACACTATGCCTTAACTATTTTTTCATAGACATTAACTTGTGGGACTTTATAATCCATACCAACTAATTAAAAAATATACTAATTTCCTTTTTATCAATAATCTTCAATACTAGTATGGGGATGAAAATCTCATATATTACTCATTCTGTTTTCAAAGAAAACTATAGATCTCTTACATCAGTATACTATTTCAATAATTTGGCAATTTTAATGAAGATTTTCATATTTAGCTTGAATAAAAATTAAGCTGAGTCTTAGTCAACAAAGTACTTGTACAAAAAAAGATGTAGTCAATGAATTTGCATTTTTCTCAGAATTGGTAGCAGGGTAGAATGAATCAACTTTCACATTATTAATTTTCCCTTATAATAACAGTATGTATTTCATACCACATTTTTGTGTGACAAGTTAAACAATCTACATAGTGTTACTTATAAGTAACACTTATGCTATAACTGTTATGCTATAATCAATTAAACTAACTACAACATTATCAATATTCTGGGATTATTCCATAAAAATCTTTTTAAGATGGGGCTTCCCTGGTGGCCTAGAGATTTAAGTCTCAGCAATATCACTGTTATTGCGCAGTTCAATCCCAAACAGGGAGCTAACAACACATAGTGAAGCAGACCTCTCTTGTCACCCCACTGCGCACCTCAGCAGTGTATTTCAGTGGGTCCGCCTGTTCTGCTCCCCACTGTCTCTGGTGAATCCTCTCACCTCCCACACTTTCGGATTACACTACAGTTTTTCTATGCATAAATAAATAAATCTTTTTTTAAAAAAGAATCATTTTAAGGAAACAAAATGTGAAAAATTACATGCTCTGAAGTACTTACGAACTATTTGGTTGAGTCAAATATATAAGTTCACATGTTCTGAAAGGAAGAAGTAAATTATATTTACATATGGCATTTTAAAAGCAACTTTTTTCATAAATTAGAAATTTTGCCATGATTTATTCATCATTTTAAGAATTACACATTTTTAAAAACAATACATGTGTAGCATAAAACAGTTAAAGTAGATTTTTGCAATTTATGACATTTCACACATCACTGCAATATCTTATTACAAAGCAAATGGATTTTGTGTGCATCTGTAATTCAAAATACTTTCTGTAACTGAATCCTGTTAGAATTAGAAAGTTAGACTTCCAGAAAAAAATGAAGAAGCTCACAGTTATGGTGGCATATACCAAATATGTGCAATGGAAGTACCAGAAAGAGAAAGGGACATGAACAGAAAAAATATGTAAAAAAGTAATGGCTGAAAACTACTGAGTTTTTTCCAGTAATGAGTGGATCCAGAAAATGTGGTATCTATACACAAAGGAATACTTACTCAGCAATCAAAAATGATAAACTCATGCCATCTGAGGCAATATCAATGGAAGTGGAAGGGATTATTCTAAACAAAGTGAGCCAGAGGGAGAAAGATAAGTACTAGATGGTTTCACTTATATGTGGAATCTAGACAAAACAAACAAAGGATAAGACGAAGACAAACTGTAGACTGACCCTTGAAAGCAGACTGTAGATCTGAGACACAGAGATGGGCAGGGAGAGGAAGGGAAGAGAAGAGGAGAGTGGAGAGTGGAGAAAGCAAGGGGAGAGGAGAGCATGGTGGACAGTGGTAGAGGACAGGGGGCACTTTGGTGGTGGGAAAACTATGCTGACCACACCTGAGGGGAAATTCCTATATAGTGAAAAAATAAACAAGGATGTTTTAAAAAAAAAAAAAACAACAACTTCCCAAATCTTATTTAACAAAAACTCAACTAATCCTAATAGCCAAGAAACTTGGATAAAGATTTCAAGTAGGATGAATATATAACTACCATTCTCACCCTTAAACATAAATAATATTTTGCCCACTATATAATTATTTCTTCTACCATGAAATCCTCTACAATAGATCATTACATGTGTTACTGCAATTATTTTAAATTTAAAAATATATAATTTATTTACTATAAGTTTCTCGGTAGTGATAGTGTGATGTGACTTTGTATCGCCAGCATCTAACATATAGCTGGGTACTAGCAGTCACTTAATACTTGTAGTTTCTAATTTTTCTTTAACAAAACAGTTCATAGTTAGTCTAAAGCTACTTAAAGAATATTTCACAAAACACATCTTCCAGAAGATTAACTACATATAAGCATATATTAGTAGTCTAATAAGTTTAGGAAATGCTGAAATCAATAGGTTGAACAGATTTTAATATACAGGAATTTTAAGAACCTTGGGTTGCCAATGAACAAAGTATTTCTTTAATGGAGGTTGGGGGAGGTGGTAAGCAGTTTTCCCCAAAGTTGGCCAGAAACTTTTTTGTTTTAAAAATTAACGCTCCTGGAAAGTTTACTTTGTTTATCTTATGCACTGAATTCAACATTATATACTATATCATTTAATGTATTAAAAAACCTAAGAGTAGGTACTATTATAACTCAATTTACATATTAGGAAACAAAGCACTAAAGCTAGGTAACTCATCTAAAACTACCCAGTGCACAATGGTGTCCAGATTAGAATCCAATTTATAAAACTCAAAAGATTCCATGCTGTTCTTCAATAAGCTCTACTCGGGTCTTTTTCTTTTGGTAGGGCATCATATTTGTTCATATTTGTGAACCCAGTATTGTGTCCTATTTATTAAACTGAAACTAGTGTTTATACTGACCTAAAGTAAATAAATAAGAAATAGGAGATAAACCATAAACACTGAAACACATCAGAATTATTCATACCTATTCTACTTTCTAACTTTCTTTTCCAACTCTCCCTTAGTCCCCAGGAGAATAAAAAATAGTAGAATACTAGAACACTAAATATGCACATTACTTGAAGGCATAATAGGTAAAAGAAACAAGTGAAACAGAAACAAATATCCAAGCAGATTCCTGATCTCAGGTACAGAGCAAACAACCCAACTAAAATTATTGCAGCAGGACTGCATTCCAAAGTATTCCACTAAAATTCTATACTTGGAAATAAGCTGATGATTACCCATTATTGGTGAGTTTGATGAACTAGTCTTTATGGAATGAAATTTTCTTAAATATTGGCTTAGAGAATTTTTTCTTAATTTGTGTAGCATAGCGGTAATATATCCTCCTTGGAAATGTTAAGTTACTCATACAAAGACCTTGGTTAACATTCCTTCCAGTTATTTCATTTAACGTGTTCATGTCTACAATTTTTTCTGCTGTAGTTATAATCAAAGAATATCTTGCCTTATTTAATATAAAAGCATTTTTGCCACAGTTATTATTCCTAATTAAATTCTATTTTATATTTAATAAAATGTTTAGATTATACTTACAAATTTTTATTGTTTATTTCAGTCATGCATAAATAGGTTGTTTCCAATTTTTCAGTGTTCTACACAATATTGTGATAAAAAAATCAATGAAGCTTTTTTTTATATTTAAGACAACATTCTTAGGAGAAATTCTAAGACATGATTTAAAAGGTTACAATTTTAACAAACAGACATATATTTATAAAGTCCTTGTTATGTCTTTTAAAAGGCAAGAAAGGCTTCCTATGCAAAAGGCTTCTAGGAAGATTTTTTACTTGAAAATAATTCACTTTATTTCTCTTTTACTTTGTCTTTTTTTTTTTCAGGTAACATTGGTTTATAACACTGCATATGATTAAGGTATTGGTTCACACCTCTTCAGATATATATTAACCACATCACACCCACATCAAGACAATCCAGAATTCTACATCAGTCCACTGGGTCCCCTCACCTCTTTGCTCTCCACCTTCCCCTTCCCTCTCTGGTATTCTCAATTCTATAGTCATATTTCTAGAGCTTGTTTTTAATTTGGTTTTGTCAAACTCTTTGTTTCTCTATATGCCACATAAGAGTGGCATATCTTTTTCCTTCTGTCTTATTTTTGTTAGTATAATGCCTTCCAGTTCCATCCATGTTGTCTTGAATGTCAAGAGTTCATCTTCTTTTAGAGGTGAGTTGTATCACATTATGCATTTATATTACACCTTTTTAATCTACTCATCAGTACACAGTGTCATTATGCATTTAGGTTTGTTGTCATAATTTGGTTATAAATAGCGCTGCAAGGAACACAGTAGTTCATATATCCCTTTGAATTTAAGTTTTTACATTCTTTGGGTAGATACCTAGAAGGGATGAATTTCTGGATTATACAGTAGATCCATTTTTAATGTTTTAGTGACATACCAATCAAAACACAGGAAAGGAAAAATAGAAGCATCCTTCTTAGATGATATTCCTTTCCTGCTCCACCTCCATACTAATTCTTTTCAGATTATGTAACATTTCCTTTTTCTCGTTACTATCTTATGAACACAACTGCTTATTTAGCTAAACTATTAATGTCCTTAATCTCTTATCCAAATAAAATGAATCCCCCCCAAAAAAACATGATAAATGGCACAAATCAGTATCACTGCAGGTGTGCATTTGGATGAAAAGTATGCATTAAAAAATTAATCCACATTTATCTGAATTCCATCATTCTCCCAGTTGAACAGTAATGAAAAGTCTTCTAAGTAACCATGAAAATACAAATTACAGGTTGGTAGTACAGTTCATATATACCCTCTGTTGCCAGTTTATTTCTTTTCCTAAGCTAAATAAGGAAGAATCAGTAGGATGAAGTTTAAATTTAGGTTACTCTTCCATTCAGAACCAGAAATCTGGCAGAGAAGGCTAACATAGGAAATAAGCTTAAAATTTTCCAAAACACATGAGATACATGAAAGGAAAAATAAAGGTAAATTTCAGAGGAAGCATACATAATGCCTATGACTGGATAAATAAGAAAGCTACGAATTAATAAGAAGCTAATAGTGAAGGAGGAAGAGATTATCTAAGAGATAATACTTAGTAATTTTAGAAATTATGTAACAGTTCCCAGATGGAATCTAATCATGAATTCTGACATTAAAAACCAGGCTATAAATCTAATAAAAAATTACCTTACCTTTCTAATTTGCTGTAGAGGGCACACAATACATTATACTTCTTCAGCAGTCTTGACATAGCATTATCAACTTTGATACTGGTATCAATTTCTTTTAGTAAGTCAAAGAATTTATAGATACTACCAACAAGAAAACAGGAAAAAGGAAATCAGTAACTTAAAAATTCATTTTATTTCATTTTTCAAAGCATAAACCTTTCTATTGAAAAGATTATTAGTTCTATACAACATCACAATTATGTCTTTTGGAAGGAATTACTTTTTGCATTTTACTAGGATTTGAAAAGTTAAAATCAACTAGCCTTCAATCAGTACACCTTTATCTGTAAATATATGTCTATATCTATTTATTGTTAGTAATATGGTAAAAATAAAGAATCGTGACAAACACACACACACACACACACACACACACATATTTCTCTCTATATTTCAAAAACCATGTGTTCACATCTATTTATCCAATTCCCACACAAAACCATATGAGTCATTCCAGTATTTCCATTTACATACTTATAACTCTTCTTTGGCAGTAAGAAATCTAGGATTCATTTATACTTAATTAATTCACTCACTTCATCAATCCCCCTGTATGTAACCTAAGGAAGGAAGAAGACAACCAGATTGAAGAAGTTCAAAGAGTTTCAACAAAATACCCAAGGAGATACAAACCAAGAAGTGCTGTAATTAAAACAGTAAGAATTAAAGATAGAGAATGCTAACAGCAGATTGAGAAAATAAAGAGTCACGGATGATTTTTTAACAGAAACCTTACATGCCAAAATGGAATGGCATGACTTATTCAAAATGTTAAAAAGGAAAAGATCTCCAATCAAGAATCTACTACCCAGGTGAGCTGACACTCAAGGAACAATAAAGGGCTTTATAGACAAACAACAGTTGAAAGAATTCATTTCCTCTAAATTGGCCTTGCATGAAACCTTACTTAGATTCAACATGAAGTACAAGACAGATAGGGACTCTAGTGAGGAAGAGACAATCTGACAGAGAAGTGGGGTGACAGTCACCACCTACTTTCTCTGGGAGCAGGCAGATACAGGGACTGAACAGGCAGAATGAAGCTGCACTGGAATTTGTCAGGGCTGCACTAAAAGCCCATATACAGACTGCAGACAGGGGTCTGACATTCACAGGAGAGAGCTGGCAGCATTAACACAGGGAAAAGTTGTGCTGGCAAACACCATTTTCATAAGGCACAAACTGAAGACTCAATTACAGATTATATCACCTTGACATACAGCACCATCCACTGGAAAAGTGTGAGTTCTGCACCATCAGTGTTTGTAAAGCAAACAATGGGGAGATGAAAAAATACAACAATCAGCAACCTGAGTTATCAAAAGAATACTACACCATAGAGAAAGAACAAATCACAAGGAACCAAGCAAGGAAAATGGAAAATCTCTTCTTCCTATCAGACACAGAAATCAAAATTGCTCTGACTAAAAAAAATTCAAACAAGTCAAAGAAAAACAGAAAAGCTGTTCAAAGATATCAAGAAAACTCAGAAAAACAAATGAATGCCCTAATAAAATTAGCACACAGAAGATCTAAATGGATGCTTTAAATAAGAAAATAATGGAGATAACGATGTAAAAAGAGCAATGAAGGCAATAAAGACTTTGAAGAAAGCTATGGAAGTAGAATAGGCCAAATGGAAGATTGAATCAATGACCTTCAACATGATAATGCACAAAGAATCAAGGTGAAAGAAGAGAAACACAAATAAAATAAATGAAGAAACACTTCAAAGGATATAAATAAAAAATAAATTTAAAAAAATGATCATGCTCCATAAGGAAAAGCATTATAAGAATAGTGAGCATTCCAGAAGGGGGAGAAAGAGAGAACAGAACAGAGAACTTATTTAAAGAAATAACAGAGGAAAATTTCCCAAAGCTGGAGCAGAAACTACATATACCAGGCCATGATACTAAAAGAACACCAAAGTAACAAAACAGAATGAGACTTACACTGAGACACATCGTAGTGAAATTTCTGAGCATATAGGACAATGAAAGGTCATAGAAGCTGGTTAGGGGAATAGGAGATAACCTATAAAAGAATCCATTGATGCATACATGAGAAACTCCTCTGAAGAATTACTACAGACATGAAGAGAACAGAACAGTGTGATCAAAACAAAGATAAAAAACTGCCAATCAAGATTACTCTATCCTACAAGGTTTGCCTTCAGATGAGAGAAATAAAGATATTCTCAGACAAACAAAAGATGGAGTTTGCAAACACCAGACACATCCTCCACAAATGCTAAAAGGAACTCTCATATCTTAATTGAAGAGAACAGTTACAAAGAACTGAACAGGGAAATAGAACAACAAAATTAAAGACAAAACAGCATTAGCAGACTTTCATAGATAATCATTCTAAATGTAAACAGAGTGAACTAATGAATTAAAAGACACAGAAAATATGGTTGAAACAGAATCAAATTTTCTGCTGTCTCCAGGAAATGCTCCTGGAGAAATCCAGGATGTCAAAGAGAAATTCCAGGCTCAAATTAAAGGGTTGGAAAAACAATCCTACAAACAAATTGTACCCAAAGGAAGGTAAGCACAGCCACATCTATTTAAGATAATATACATTTCCAGTAAAAATGGAAGCTCACAAGAAACAGGGGTGAAACTATACAATTACTAAGGAAAAAACATATCAAGAAAACATAACATTCATCAACGGATACTCAACAAATGAAGCAACCTGAAAATATATAATGCAATTACTATCATATCTGAACAAAGACATTGGGAAAGAAAAATTAGTGTCAGGAGACTGCAACATTTCACTTTCACCAATGGGCAGATCAACCATATAGGAAATAAATAAGGGCACAACAGCCTTAAGCAAGGAATTAGGCCACATGGGCTTTGTAGACATTTATAGGGCACTGCATCCTTAAAAAGCTGAATAAATTTGTAAAATGTACATGGTACTTGCTCCAGGACTGACCACATATCGGGTCATATGACAAATGTTAACAAATTCATGAAGACTGAAATCATACCAAGCGTCTTCTGTGACCAATGGTATCAAATTGGAAACATACCAAAAAAAAGAAAGCAGGAAAAACCTCTAATATGTGGAGACTGAATAGTACACTACTGAGTGACTACTGAGTTAGTGAACAAATCAAAGAAGAAATTTAAAAATAACTCAACACAAATAATAATGAAGACACACCCTTCCAGAATATATGGGACAGAGCAAAAGCAGTACTTAGAGGGAAGTACAGAATAATAAGGCTCGTATCAGGAGACAAGAAAGAACTTAAATAAATACTCTTCTCTCTCACCTTAAGGAACTAAAAAAAGAACAAATAAAACCATAAGCCAGTAGAAGGAAATGAACAATAAAAATTAGAGAAGAAATAAATGAAATAGAATTTTTTAAAAAGTCCAAATGATTAATGAAACAAAAAGCTGCTTCTTTGAAACAATAAACAACAAACAAACCTCTAAGCTCACAAAGACTAGAGAAATTCAAATAAGCAGGATCAGAAATAAAAGAGGAAAAGATACAACAGACATTTTAGAAATTTAGAGGATCATAAGAAACTATAAATATTTGTATGCTAATAAACTGAATAACCTAGAAAAGATGGAAAAATCCTTAGAAATATAAAACCATCTGAGACTGTATAGGTAAGAAATAAGAAAACCTAACCAGAGCAATTAAAATCAAGGAAATTGAAACAGCAATCAAAAGTTTTCCAAAAAATGAAAGTCAAGAACCAGATGGATTCACAAGTGACTTCTACCGTACCTTTAAAGACAAGCTAATACCCGTTGCTCCTCAAATTCTTCTTTGTTTCTCAAATTGATAAACATTTTATCAGGCTCACATTACCCTAACACCAAAACCATACAATGACAACACAAAAAAATAAAACTGCAGATGAATTTCCCTAGTGAACAAAGACAAAATATCAACAAAATATTAGCAAACCAAATTCAACAATATAATAAAGGGATTATACACATGATCAAGTGGTATTTATTAAAGAGATACAAACATGGTTCAATATCTGCAAATCAGCCAACATAACTGATCACATCAATAAAGGGAAAGATAAGAATCATATGATCCTATCAATAGACTTCAAAAAAGTATGTGGTAAGAATCAACATTTACTTAGGATGAAAAGTCTCAAAAAAAAAACTAAAAACATGGGGTTAGACAGAACATATCTTAACAAAATGAAGCCCATATATGACACCCACAGCTAGCATCATTCCTAACAGTGAAAAAAGAAAGTTTTTCCACTAAGATCTGTTACAAGGCAAGTATGTCCACTTTTATCACTACTATGAAACATGTTACCGGAAATCCTAGGTAAAGCAATTAGGCAAGACAAGGATATAAAAGAAATCCAAATTGGAAAGCTGAAGTTATCATTATTTGCGACTGCATGATGATATATACATAGAGAGACCTAAAAACTCCACTAATAAACTAATTGAAATAATCAGTTCAGCAATGTGGCAGGTTACAAAATCAATATATAAAAATCAGTTGCCTTCCTATGTACAGTCAGTGAGCTAAAAAAAGGAAGAAATCAATAAAGTCCACTTACAATTACATCAAAAAGAATTAAATACTAAGGGATACTTAACAAAGAAGGTCAAAGACCTAGACAATGAAAGCTATAAATATATTGTTAAAATAAATGGAAAGACAGTTCCTGTTAATGGATTGAAAGAATTAACATCATTAAAATTGACAACCCTATCCAAAGCAATATATATATTCAATGCAATCACTATCAAAGATTCAAGGTATTCTTTGACAAAACAGAGCAAACATTTCTGAAACTCAGATGGAACTACAAAAGGCCCTGAATAGATAAAGCAATCCTGACAATAAAGAGAATGAATGGTAATATCACAATCCAATAACCCCAACCATACTAAAAAGTTAAAATAAAATAGTATGATACTGGGGAAAAAAATAAACAGACACACAAATCAATGGAATAGAATTGAGAGCCCAGAAATAAACCCACATCATCACAGTTAATCTACGATAAAAGAGCCAAGAATATACACTGGAGAGAGGCGAATTTCTTCAATAAATGGTGTTGGGAAAAAATAGATAAGACACATGCAAAAGAATGAAACTGGACCACTATTGCACACCATATATACAGAAGAAATAGGCAAAACACTTCATAACACTGGTCTCAGTGATATATTTGGGGACTTGACTCCAAAACAAAAGAGAATTTAAAATTAGGACTACATCAAAATAGAAAGATTCTAGATAGTAAAAGAAACTGTCACTAACACAAAGACACCCAATTGAATGGTAGTAAGTATTTACACATTATATATCCAACAAGGGGCCAATATTCTAGATTGACAATGAATTCATACAATTCAACAAAAAGAAAACAAAGAACCCAATCAAAAAATAGACAAAAGAGCTAAAAAGACACTTCTCCAAATAAGACATAGAGATGGTCAATGAGCAAATGAAAAAATGCTCACCTTCATGTATTGCCAGGAAAATGCAAGCAAAACCACAATAAGATACCACCTTCTACCTGGTACACATACTAAATGAAATACTATTATGCTATTTAGGGGTTAAAAAAAAAAAGATGATCTTGCCATTTATGACAACGTAGATGGAACTGGAGAGAATTATGCTTAAGTGAAATAAGTCAGAAGGAGACAAGTAATGGATAATTTCACTCATACAAGGAATAGTAAAAAAACAAAGCAAAGGAACAGACCAAAACCAATCTTTGGCATCTGACTGCAGTACTTAGATTAACAGAAAGAGAGGAAAGAGTGGATGAGTATGAAGGGGGTAGAGTCGAATGGACTATGGTCATTTAATTTGCAGCATACTTATGAAATGTAATGAAATAACTTTACCAAAAAGGCAGTAGTATATGTCTTTTCTTGAATAAAGTCATCTAAAATTAAATATAATATTTTATTTAAATGAGGTAGCTGCATTTTAAAAATTAAGTTTATTCAAAGTCCCTTATGTTTTATGTAATTTAAGAATTTCTTAATAACTCCCTAAAGTTTGTTAAGAGAAAAGTTCAAAAGTAGTTTTCTTTGATGGCAGAGGCAAATTTTTGTGTAATAAATTTTACCTGGTTTCTATGCTTTTCTGTAGCTCTGTGAAAGTGAACGGCATCTCATCGAGGTCCACTGCTGCAATAAAGACACAGATTCCCCACAGTTCCTTTTTCCTTTGATTATAACCTTCCTGAGGGAAAAAAAAAAGTTCAAATATTTCATTAAATCATTCATACACTGCATACAAGATTAAAAATTTATTATATGAGACTCTTCTCTATTCAGCATAAAACAAATTTGTTTTTAAATCCTATAGTGGCATAAAATAGTGCTGAGAAGTTAAGCGCTGACCTGTGGAGCTGTAGGCAGCAGTAATGCAAGTTCGACGCCCCACCAGGGAGATTCCCACATGGCGCAGCAGACCTCTCCTGCCTCGCCTGCTGCTTCCCTCAGCAGTGTATTTCGTACATCTGCCTGTTCTGCTCCCCACTTTGTCTCTGGTGAACCCTCTCACCGCCCCATGCCTCTTACCTGTACCCCAGCTTGTATCATAAATAAATAAATCTTCAAAAAAAAATAGTGCCGAGAGCACTTAATTCTACAGTAATAAAATATACTCAAATTTTATATTGTAAGGCCCGAAAACTGCTATAAAAATCAAAAAGTTAAATTACAATTTACTGTGGAACATTTAGGAATTAGTGAGTTCTCTGATGTAGTTTCATTTTCAACAACCCAGAGTCATCAAAGTCAAGTAAAAAGATTCTAGAGTCCATAAAATAGAAATTGTTTTAAAATAGTCTCCCTTGACTATCTTTTCTTTGTTCTAATTCATTTGGTTTCTGTGTCAATTAATAATTCAAAGATTTTTTTAAGCCTGTGAAATTCATACCTCCCAGTGCCATATTTGCTTTCATTGTAGAATGAAAATATAATACAAACCTTACTTTGTAAGAATTAAATGAGATGATACATCTATGAAACCTTAAAACTTAAACATATAAAGTTCCTGGCATATAACTAGTATTTAAATGAGTAATGGTTATCATTACTACTAGAATATATTTCCATTATTATTAGAGTACATTTCCATCAAAATACAGAATACCTCATAAAAGGTAAAATTTGTACATATTAAATTGAAAACAAAAGAAATGTCAAATATCTGATGTTCTATTAAACAATGGAACTACTTGCTACTATTAAATGGAGATTACAATAGAGTTGAAAAGTATGGAACACAACTTTACATTATTTTGGAATCTCTATTATATGAAAGTTTTTTTAAAAATACATATATTTTTATTGTTATATCTTTTACATTTTGAATTCCCCTTGGGTAACCCACCACCAATTCGCCATTGATCCATCTCCGTGGTCCCTTGTGTCCTTTTCTACTCCATTTTGTGCCCTTATCTCCTTCCCCCCCACCCCCGCTGAGTACCTCTCTCGTATTTGGTTTCCCTATAGTCCTGTTATAAGTGAAACCATTTGATATTTTTCTCTTTCTTTCTGGCTTATTTCGCTGAGTATGATCCCCTCTAATTCCATCCATATCGCTGTAAATTCCATGTATTTATCTTTTTTGAATGCTGAATAGTATTCCATCGTGTGTATGTACCACATCTTCTTGACCCAATCATCTATTTTTGGACATCTGGGTTGCTTCCATACCTTTGCTATTGTGAACAGTGCTGCAATGAACATACAGGTGCATGTATCCTTTTGGATTAGTGTTTTTGTGTCCTTTGGGTAGATTCCCGAAAGTGGTATTGCTGGGTTGTATGGAAGCTCCATTTTTAGCAATTTCCATAGTGGTTGGACCAGTTCACATTCCCACCAGAAGTGTAGAAGAGTTCCTTTTTCTCCACATCCTTTCCAGCATTTGTTGTTGCCTGTATTTTTAATGTGTGCCATCCTCACAG
The DNA here is from genome assembly GCA_004024925.1 of Scalopus aquaticus. NCBI lineage: Eukaryota > Metazoa > Chordata > Mammalia > Eulipotyphla > Talpidae > Scalopus > Scalopus aquaticus. Next base: position 84,983 of record PVIJ01003907.1, on the reverse strand, counting down.
GTGTGAGGTGGTATCTCACTGTGGTTTTGACTTGCATTTCCTTGATTATAAGTGATGGTGAACCTTTTTTCTTGTACCTGTTGGCCATTTGTTTTTCTTCTTTGGAGAGGTGCCTTTTTACCTCTTCTGCCCATTTTTTGACTGGATTATTGGCTTTGTGTTTGTTGAGTTGTGTGAGTTCCTTGTAAATTTTTTTATCAGTCCTTTACCATTTGTATTATGTGCGAAGATCTTTTCCCAGTTGGTAGGGTGTCTGTTAGTTTTGGTTAATGTCTCTTTTGCTGTACAGAAGCTTTTTATTTTGATGTAACCCCATCTGTTTATCTTGTCTTTCACTTCCTTCGCTTTGAGGGATGTGTCTTTCAAGATTTTGCTGAGATGTATGTCGTGTAGACTTTTGCCTATATTTTCTCCCATAAATTTTATAGTTTCAGGTCTTATGTCCAGGTCTTTTATCCATTTTGAGTTGACTTTTGTGCAGGGTGTGAGATAGTAGTCTAGCTTCATTTTTTTGCATGTAGCTGTCCAGTTTTCCCACCACCATTTATTGAATAGGCTGTCCTTGTTCCACTGCATTTCCTTTGCTCCTTTGTCAAAGATTAGTTGTTCATAGATATGCGGCTTTAATTCTGGGTATTCTATTCGATTCCATTGGTCTTTGTGTCTGTTTTTGTTCTAATACCAGGCTGTTTTAATTATTACGGCTTTGCAGTACAGTTTGAAATCTGGGAGTGAAATTCCTCCATTTTTTTTCTTTTCAGTCAGGAGGGCTTTAGCTATGTGGGTTTTTTTGTGGTTCCATATGAATTTCATCAGTATTTGATCTATTTCTTTGAAGAATGTCATTGAGATTTTTAATTGGAATAGTGCTGAATCTGTACATTGCTTTTGGTAGGAGTGCCATTTTGATAATGTTAATCCTTCCAATCCATGAGCAAGGGATGTCTTTCCATTTTCTTGTGTCTTTTTCTATTTCTTTCAACAGTGTTTTATAGTTTTCTTTGTATAAGTCTTTTATGTCTTTTGTTAGATTTATTCCCAGATATTTGATCCTTTTGGTTTCGATTTTGAAGGGGATGGATCTCTTAATTTCTTCTTCTTCTACTGGGTATTTGCATATAGGAAGGCTACTGATTTTTGTGCATTGATTTTGTATCCTGCTACTTTACTGAACTGGTGTATAATTTTGAGTAGTTTTTCTATGGAGTTTTTAGGGTTTCTATTATATGAAACTTTTAGGGAGAGACCTGTTCCAGATTATTAAACCTTATGGATAATAAGTCTATCACTATACAACTCTTAATTTTTCCTTAATTTTTAGCTACTTGGGAAAGAAACATGAAAATATAACTATACAACTACTTCAGAGCTTAAAATTCAAAATCCTGAAACATATTTCTGAAACATCAAGAGTTGATGAGGATGTAGAGAGAAAAATTGTTGGTGAAAACATAAAATGATACCGCCATTTTGGAAAAAAAAACTGTCAAGTTCATATAAAGTTAAATATATACTTTTCGTAACACTTAGCAATTCTACTCAGATATTAACTCTTTGCACTCGAGTGGCACCACTACGGCGCCCGGTGGTTTAATGCGTCCACTCGAGCAGCACTGCTATGGCGCTCGGTGGTTTAATGCGTCCACTAGAGTGGCGCTGCTATGGCCCCTGGCGTTTTAATGCATCCACTCAAGTGGCACCGCTAGGGCGCCCGAGCGGTTTGGAAATCAATATGTTTATTTCTGATGTGTTAAGATATTCTTATCGCAATTACTTTCATGGACCAGGCTTGGCCTGCATCCTTAGCCAATTCTTAGCTTAGCTTAGTCAGTCTCAGCTTAGCATTGTGATACGTGTCCTGACAAACCAAGGCTGCATCTTGGGGATTGTTTTACTAAATATCACACAAAAACTAATCACAGAGTGTAATATTTAACAGATTTTGTTGTATTCAATGTAAAAATAAATTGGTGAAATTTTATTATTTGTATACATTTGTTTGAGTATAACATGATTTCAAAGTACCTGTAAAACGCTTCCCTAATATAGCTGAAATCATCTCGAGTGGCTGGTTCACCCACGCGAAAAAGGCCTCAAGTGCAAAGGGTTAACACCCAAAAAAACATTGTGCATGAATATTCATATCAGCTTCATTCATAACAACCAAGAACTGGAAACCACCCAATAACCAATAACAGGTGAACAAATTGTGCTATACTGATACAATGGACTATTACTCAGGAATAAAAAGTAAAAGTATAATAAAAACAATCAATCTCAAAATTCTTACATTGAGAAATAGAAACCAGAAATGAAAGGGTGCATACTATATGACTGATTCCTTTTGTATGAAATTCTATAAAGACAAAACTAAACTTTAATGTTTGAGGTAAATCAGTAGGACAGGAGGGGTTATGTTGGGGAATGACTTCAAAGGGAATAAAAGAATTTTCTGTAATGATCAAACACCTCTATGGATAGGTCTTTTAGTTCTTTGATTAAATTTATTACACAGTATTTAATTATTTTGATGTGGTTGTAAATGAGACTGTTTTCCTTATTACTCTTTCTACTAGTTATTTGTATATAGAAACACAATTTTTGTGTACTAATTTTGTATTCTGCTACTTTTTCATTTATTTCTAATAACACTTTACTGGAGTCTTTTGTATTTTCTAAGTATATTACCATATCATCTGCAAATTGTGTTAGGTTTTCTTTTCTTTCCAATTTGGATATATACATACACACAGATGATGCCTGACAAACAGACAGATGCATACATACAAACATACAATAAAGTGTTATATACATATGGGCCTCCCTGGTGGCGCAGCGTTGAGCGCTGCGCTGTGGAGCTGTCAGCAGTGAGTTCGACGCCCAGCCAGGGAGATTCCCACATGGTGCGGCAGACCTCTCCTGCCTCGCCCGCTGCTCCCCTCAGCAGTGTATTTCTGATCTGCCTGTTCTGCTCCCCACTCTGTCTCTGGTGAACCCTCTCGCCGCCCCACGCCTCTGGCCTGTACCCCAGCTTGTATGTATAAATAAATAAATCTTTTAAAAAAAAAGTGTTATATACATATATATACATGTAATTTAATTGCTCTCCCTAAGACTTACAATACTATGTTGAATTATATGGTGAGAGTGAACATCGCTGTGTTGTTTCTGAACTTTGAGTAAAAGCTTTCAGTTTTCCACCATTGAGTATGATGTTAGCTATGGGTTTCACATACATGAACTTATACTGAGGCATATTCCTTCTATACCCATTTTGTTGAGGGCTTTTAATCATGAAAGGATATTGAGTCTTATCAAATCCTTTTTCTGCATCTACTGAAATGATCATGGTTTATGTCCTTCTTTTTGTTGGTATGGTATATAAAGTTTCTTGATCTGAGGATGTCAAACCATCATTACATCCTTGAAATAAATCCCACTTGAACACGGTATATGTGAGAATGGCTATTTCAAAAAGACAAGAAACCAGTTCTAGGGTGGATGTGGACAGAAGGGAACCCCTGTACTCCATTGGTGGTAATGTATTTTGGTGTATCTGTTATGGAAAGCAGTATGGAGATGGATCAAAAATTAAAAACAGAAATTTCATTTCACCCAGTTACTCACTTCTGAGTATTTACTGAAAAATACAAAAAGATTAGAAGAGATACATGCACCCCCATGTTCACTGCAGCATTATTTACTATAGCTAGGAGCAAAAAACAAACTAAGTGCCACAACAGATAAAAAGATGTGGCATACATACATAATGGAATAATATTCACCTGTAAAATAAGATAAATCCTGTCATTTGCTACAATGTGGGTGGATCTAGAAGGTATTATGCATAGTGAAATAAGCAACACAGAAAATGACAAACGCCGTATGATTTTACTTACATGTGAAAACAAAAGGACTAAATAAAATAAAAACAGCTTTAGACTATAAGAACAACTGGGTAACCAGGAGAAGTGGGAAAATGATATAATAAGGGCCAATTGTATAGTGAGAAACAGAATTGGACTTTTAGTGATGAAATTAATGTGGTATATACACATATTGATTTTCAGTGATGAGCACCTGAAACTTACATGTTACAACACGCAATGTTATCGAAAAAAAATTCTATTTAAAAAATTTATATCTTAAATATTTTTGTACTCCATACAACTTATAAGGGATTGACCACAAAGATATACAAAGAACTTACACAATTCAATGAAAACAATCCAGTCAAAAAACAGCCGAAGAACTCAAAGACACTTCTCCAAAGAAGAAATGCAAATGGTAAACAGGTATATTATAAAATGGTCAACATCCCTCATAATCAGGGAAATGCAAATCAAAACCACAGTGAGATACTACCTATACCAGTAAGAATGGCACATATTAAAAAAATGGGCAACAACAAATGTTGGCCAGGATGTGGTGAAAATGGAACTCCCCAACACTGCTGGTGGGAATGCAAACTGGCCCAACCACTATAGAAAGCTGTGTGGAAGTTCCTCAGACTACTAAAAATGGTGCTACCATATGACCCAGAAATTCCACTCCTAGATATCTACCCAAAGGACACAAAAACATTAATTAAAAAGGATACCTGCACCCCTATGTTTATTACAGCAATATTTATAATAGGGTAGACTTGGAAGCAACCCAAATGCCCAAAAATAGATGACTGGATCAAGAAGATCTGGTGTATATATAAACAATGGAATACTATTCAACAGTCAAAAAAAGATAAATTAATGCCATTTGCATCAACATAGATGGAACTAGAAGGGATTATGCTCAGTGAAATAAGTCAGAAGGAAAAACAAAAATATTGGATGGTTTCACTTATAGGAGAAATATAGAGGAATCAAATAAGGGATCGGCGGGGGTGGGGTGGAATAACAACAACAAGGAAAAAACCCCACAACAAAACAACAAAAATAAACTGACAACCATAAATCAGAGACATTCAGCAGGGGAGGGAGAGGGACCAAAACAAGGGTGGGAAGAGCACAAGGGACTATGGTGATGGTGCATGGGTGAACTGGTGATGGAAATTCTATGGGGACTACACCTGGGAAAGAGAGCAAACATTATACAAAAATGAACAATGATGTTAAAAAATAAATAAATACAAAAACACTTTTTAAAATTTATATCTTGATGATAATTACATGGTTAAACACTGTCAAAATTTATTGAACAGTTAACTTAAAATTGGTTGATTTTAGCATATGTAAATTACGACTCAACATATTTGATTTGGAAACTATGATACATACTACTATACTACTTCTAAAACTGACAAAATATATCCTGCCTGATTGTTACGATTACTAAGTATACTGTACTTTAAAAAGAGGAAGTAATGTCAACGTTTATATATGTTAATATTAATATGATCAGTTTCTCAGAAATTAATAAGATGTGAAAAGATTTCGTCTATATAATAACCTCCAAATTACCAAGTTTTTAAAATTTTCATGCATACTTCTTATGCTTTTGGTCTCAAGGTATCCTGGTCAGCCTACCTCCTCTAATGTGTCTGGTCTCATCAGTTCCAGTTGCTTTTTATTTTTATTTATTTAATCTTTTAAAGGGAAGGTAATGAAGCAACTAAATTTAAGTTGAATGTTATTTATTCTTTTTTATTTAAACAGCAAATTTATTAGGACATAGTCAAAACAATACCATACAAGGTCATTTGGAATGATAAAATGCCTAAATGAAATGTTTATGTATATTTCATTATAGTTTCTGATTTTTAAGAACCTGAGAAATATTTCAATGAGCAAAATACGTAACCATTTCAGATGATTTATAAAGCTTGTTGTTGCTGTTGCTCTAGCTGTATTCCAATTAACTCAATATCTAGATTTTTTTTTTTAACTCCTTCACACATTTATCTTTGGAGGAAAAATATTACTTTTAAACTTGATAGTGAAAAGCACATTAACTATTTTAATTAATTATATCTGATTTAGTTCTTTAGCAGGACCCAGATTATAAATGAGATAGATGTTATAGCAAATATTTTCGTGCATTTAAGCAAAGGAAATGACTAATGTCCAACTAACAGAGTCCTAGAAGTAGAATTTCTAGATTAAAGTATTTAAAAGTAGAAAGAGAAAGAACCTGCATTTTAGTTCTAACCAATATCATCCACTTGGTCTGATTTTATAGCTATATACCACCAAGATTTGCTAGAGCAAAAAACAAAATTTACAAAACCATGAAGATTAGAATTGATTGCAAAATGTTGTGTAATTAGTATTAATAGATTAATACAAAGTCATTTGATACAAATGCCTAAACAAAAAAACATTCTAACCAACAATCTTTATCATTTAAAAACCATATCTTTATATTCTTAGAGGTTTCTTTGTCTCTTCCAATGTTTTTATTTATATCTTCTAAAATCTGAGACCTCCAATAATGTTGCAAGTACTCTATGTAACTGCTAAGCTTATGGCTTTGAGGATGCAGTGGTGAAGACAGTGAAAAGAAATTCTATGTTTTTTTGGTACTTTTATTGATATTAACATGAATTTTGGTGTGAGAACATTCAAAAGTTTAAATACATGCCAAAGTTTTATGACTATAGGCAACTTGTTAAATCCAATTAAACCTCAGTTTCTTCTAAAACAGGGATAATAATATCAGCGTCACTTTGTAAATTAACAGTGAGGTTGCTCTTAAGGTACACTACCTGGCATTGTACTCACTGAATCCAGTCAGTGATAATTATCAGCAGTTGCATTACTATTACCAGTGAGTGTAGCACTCATTCCATACTCCATGTCTGTCTCAACACTACCCAGTATCTGACCTTCTCTATACCATAAACTCTATCCCAGGGCATACTGGGTTATTGTTGGGTTTTTTGTTTTGTTTTGTTTTTAAAGACTTCGTTGTTGTTTTTTTTTTAATATTTATCCATCCATACACACCTCTGGGGTACAGGCCAGAGGTACAGGGTGGCGAGAGGGCTCACCAGAGACAGAGTGGGGAGCAGAACAGGCAGATCAGAAATACATTGCTGAGGGGAGCAGTGGGCAAGGCAGGAGAAGTCTGCCGCACCATGTGGGATCCTCCCCAGCTGGGCAACAAACTCGCATCGCGTGCTGCCCACAGCTCCACAGCGCAGCGCTCAACCGCTGCACCACCAGGGAGGGCCCCGTTGTTGTTTTTTAATATCAGGTTTTTGACCCCTAATCACTGGTGACCACTGATCTAATTTCAATTTCTTTTCCAGAATATCACATAAAGAGAATTACAGTCTGTAGTCTTTTTGTCTGGCTTATTTTACTTGGCATAATGCTTCTGAGGACTCATCTGTATTGTTTTATCTATTAGTATGTATTTCCATTAATAGCTTAGTGGCACACCATTATATAAATATCACAATCTCTTTATTCATTCCAACAACTGAACACAGTATGATGAATAAGGCTGCTAAGCCCATCTCTAAATACTCCACTATAGGTCATTAGCTGGATATACATTCTTCACTGTTCTTGAACTAATACCTAGTTGGAGAATGGCTAAATCCTAAATTTAAGGTAAGTTTGTGTTTGTTAGAAATTGTTTTCAAATGTACCTAGATGATTTGGTATTCCCACCAGCAAGAAATATAAGTTGTATTTGTTTCACATCCTAACTATAACTTGTTTGTTGGTTTTTAGAAGGTGTGTGGTGGTGCATTAGCTCAAGGACTAATGACATTTAGCATTTTCCAATGCTTACTTAACATCCTATCTCTTCCTTGGTAAAGAATCTTTTCAAATCTCTTTCCAATTTTCTGCTTGCTTTGTTGTTGTATTTTGTCTTGTTGAGCTGTAAGAGTTATTTATACCTTTTGGATTCAAATATTTAAGAGATACTTGTAAAAATTTTCAAGCAGTTCTGCACAGCTGATCTACTAGTCTTTCTTTTCTACACTGCCTTGAGTACTATAGCTGTACATGTGTTATTAATTTTAGGTTAGTTTGAAGATTTTCGATATGACTCACCTCTCCTTATATAAAGAAATTAAAGACTGGAGAGTGGAAACTTGCTTAGCCTGTATCACAGCTAAAATTCAAGTTTCCTACTGGTCAGTTTAGTATTGTTTCATTTCTTTAAAATTTTTTCCTTATTACATTTCTACACTGATATTCATAACATTTTCACTATTGAAAGCCTTCATCTCATCACTCCATCAAGTATTCTGAATTCTTAACTATCTTACTGTTATGTATTCTTGAGTTCCATTTTATTGTGAAGGTTGAAGAATCACAATACCTAAAATGTCAACATTTTTTTCCATATCAAATAATTTCTACTACCTATCTTCCAGTCTTCCTCAAAGTCAAAATGTCTACACATCTTCATCTGTAAGTTCTCTTTTCTTCTGCTTTGACACTCTCCTCCACTCTCAAATTAACAACTCTAATCCCTTCCTGCCTCCCCCTGTGGATCACAATTTTCTCTCATCTCTGTCAAGACCTAGTTCATTATTTCCTTCCTCTTTCACAATTTTTCTAAGTTTTCTATCTAAAAGTCTCTTTCCCCTATGGATGCAAAATAATCTTGCATCATACTGAAAAGAAAAAAGCACCTCTTCTATGAACTTGTCAAGCTACAGTTTTCACCAGAAACACAAACCTCTCATTATTCTCACTATTCATACACCATACACACTCTCACAATGCATACACAATGCAGCCCCCTGAAGACACTCCTCTTACAATACCAGCACTATTTGACTGAGACTATTCTCTTAAGTGTACAAAGATCACTATCTTTCTAAATTGGATGGCCTTTATCTTGGTTTCATCCACAAAGACCTCCATGCAACCACCTGATACTATTGCCAATTTTCCTTCGAAACCTTTTCCTCTTTTTCTCAGCTTTTGAAGCACTCTACATCCTCATTCTCTTTCTCGCTCTCTCTTTTTCAATGTTTCCTAACTCCAATGACTTTTCCCATCATCATCTCTTTTCCTCAGCAATCTCATCCACTTGACCTCCACACAGATGATTCTCATCTCATTCTGCTTTCCAGCTCTGATGCTGCCCTCTCAACATCCAGGCCTTATTTTCCAGTGGCAATTAGCAACCTAAAACCTGTAACTAATAAGTCTTCTTGAAATTTTAGATGAGAATTTGATATTTTAGATAGAATTTTAAGGCGCTCAAAACAGCACCTTAGAAATTGTTAAAAACAGTAGAAAAGTTAATTCTTCATAAGCAGTTAAAAGAATCACCAAAAAGAAACAGTAAAACATGGAGGAAAATGGTAAAGGACATAAATAAACATTTTGTAAAAGAACAATATCTTCCAAAAAATGTATTTTGCAAATAGTTAACCTCAGAAGTATCAACTGAAGGCTATTTTCTAATGTGCATCAATACCCTTAAAACATTCTAGCTTCCTATCTGAAAGTTACTCAATGAAAATAATTGGAGAATTGAGTCAAGGTTTAGTACTAGATAGTCAAAGAATTAGTTATATAGCAAATATAATGGGAGAAGCCTAAATACCTTAAAATAGAATGTTATAACAGAGCTACATATGAATTATATATTATATATTAAATATACTGTATCTGAATTACTATAAAACCTTTAAAACATTTTCAAAGAATATTATAAAAATATGGAAAAATACCAAAGACATGACAAGAAAAAACACTTGAATACAAAATTCTGAACACAATCTTATTTCAATTTGTGGGAAAAAATTTTTAAAAAGGGAAGATAAAAATATATCAAAATGTTAATGATTATATTGAGGTGGTAGGATTTATAATTTTTTTTTCATTTTCCTATTAACCCTAATACACTTTCTAAATTACCTACAATTATAAAATAGGGGGAAAGTCAAGTCAATAAAAGAAAACTAAATTTACATAATGGAGGACAGAGGAAAAAATGATAAATACTTGAGAAAAAAATCTTTAAAACACTAAAACTTTAATTAAACACATCACAGTTTAAATTAAAATCTACAACCAGCACCTGAAGGGGATGCCTATGAAGCTATCAGCTAGCTCACTTGAACTACTCTAATGATAACCCTTAATTAGGGATGTCTTATAACTGTTATTTTATAATATGCAAACTTATTTAAGAGCTCCACCAAGTGGTGACAGAAACCATCTTGAAAACATCAGAAATTAGGCATCAGAAAATTATTTTATTATTCCTGCTAACATACCTTAACATGAATTTAAACTGATTTTAAAAGATCAAACATCATTCTCTTTGATCTTTACTTTTCTAAGTATTATCCACAACCAAGATAAAAATAATCAGTAAGAAATGTGCTGTCTCAGAGTCAAAAGTATACATCCTTACACTTGATTCATGAGACTATAATGAGTGATTAGTAATGAAGTTACAAGTTAAATGTATGACAAGAATGTATTAGAGGACTAGAGGAAAAAAGAGCTGCCTTTATCTTCTGCATTTACTCCTCAGAAAGTACATACAACAGAACAAAAGGGATAACATGCTCATATGGCAGAAAATCCCCCCAACCACTTGCATAACATTAGTTGACAGCAGTTAGTATCAAGGACAATCTTTAATGTCATAGAAGTAAAATGCAAGTGAGGTAGATAAGAAGAATGCAAAAGTTAATCTTGCTTGCACGCAATCACAAATTTTGATACAATATGCAGGGGTAGACAACAGCTAAATAAGTCATCCAGTTACACAATGCCTTTATGGGGAGAGGGTTGAGTCTACTCCCAGAAAAAGATGTAGCTGGCAAGTTGAGACTTACCTGGCCCTCCTCGTAAGAGATGAGCTCCTGGCACTTTCTCCCTCAAGAACTACAGAACTCAGTGCTTTGGCCTTTCTAAGCACTTAACTGAACTGTGATTTACTTGCTTGATCACCTGTCCACATCTCAGCTAGCCTCTAAGCATTCTCTAAGAACTGTATCTAATTAAAACTGTTATATCGCCAAGAGTGAAGCACTAATTTGGTGTTAAATATTTATTTTTTTAAAGGCAGTAGCAAAATGAACGATTTAAGAATATAAATAAAAAGGAAACAGCAATAGGAATGAAAGACTTTTTTTTCTTTATTTTCCCTTTCTTGGTATGCCCAGAGAAACAAGCAGCAATTGAATCACAGTACAAACTGCAAAATAAAACTTGGTTTTAATATATAGCTTCTTAGTTCCCATTCACACACTGGTAACAAACTATTGAGTTAGTAAGGGTAACTCACACAAAGAAATGGTATTACAGGTCTCGGTTTTTCTAAATAGGTGATACATAACTGACTTGGAACTTAGTTTCTGGTCAAGTTGTATGCTTAGTTTATTGAATCAAGACCCAAAGATGATCCACCTAATAAAAAATAATCTTATAGGAGAGAAAACTGCCCCCATATCCAGTCATACTGGGCTTTTCCATAAAATATCTAAACAACAGATGTCTACTACTATCGGAAACAAAGCTGTAAAACATTGGTGAGGCTACAATTCAGATTCAATTATATGGATAAAAGGTATCTTCCAAAATTGCCTGTCAATTTCTACTAATGTCATATATACTGCTTAAAAAAAGGACAATATCCCTAGTGAATAAATGAGTTGGCAATAAAATGAAAGAACCCAACATGGAAGGAAAGAGATCATTGATCAAGACCTGTGGTCTGGGAGTTTCTAGGGTTTCAAGTCACATAACGGTAAGTTTTGATAAATTTTCAAACATTTATTCAGAAATACCTTACGAGAATCCATGTTTGCTTTCAATGGTCTCAGTAACTAAAATAGCAAATACTTTGGTTTGGCTAAAATTCCATCTAGCATGATAAAATAATTTATCTATGTTGATGAAAAGCACTGGCTCGCAGTTTCATATGCCTTAAATAAAACTATGGAAAAAAATTACTTAATAAACAAAGTTTGGTTGGCAACTTACCTTAAAAAATAGTTCACAGAATGTGAAAATAATGGCATATATAAAAAAGTTAAAATAAAAGAGGAACAGGAATAGGAACATTTGACAAAATAATTCACTTCAAACTGTCCTAATTATATCTAGGTCTCAATAAACTTCATTAGTTGTTTATAATTGAGTAGGTAATATAAGTTATTGCCAACCTGAACATTAATAATTACAAATATCAGATCTCTAAAATTATAATACATATAATATGAAAATATTCACTGACAGATTGTCTGCAACCATTTCTTTCAAGACTACATCTGTTGGCATCCAATTACATTGGCTTACAGATGTTGATAACACAGGAAAACTAGTCCTGAGATTTAAGATATCCTACAACAACTGGAAGTCTTTAAGACTCTTTATGGTCATTTCAAACCTAAAGACAAGAAGGTGATATAGCAAGCAGTATCTGATGTATCCTTTTAGTATCTACTTCTAATATGAAGATAAAACTTGGAATTTGCTCCATGTTTGTAGGGACTGTGGGGGGAGGGGAAGGAGAGTTTTTTCTCTTTAAGAAAAAATATTATGGTGCTTTTTAGTATTTAATAATTTGTATCCTAAGTTGTACAAGAAAGAATTTTTTTTTCCTGTTTAATCAAAGTTTTATTTTTAATTCTCTGTTGTTGTTGTTTTTAATATAATATTTATTTTTGTTATTCATATCTTTTACATTATTATGTATTCCCCATAAGTTACCACCACCTGTTCACCCGTGGAGCCATCACCATAGTCCTCCGTGCTCCCCTCCTTCCCCCCTTTGAGCCCTCCCCCTCCCCTCCCTCCCTGCTGACTGTTGTTTTCTTATTTGGCTCCCCTATATTCCTGTTATAAGTGAAACCATTCGATATTTTTCTCTTTCAAGAAAGAATTTTTTAAGTATCTTTACAAAACTTCGTAAGAGGAAAAAAAAATTCAAAATATGTGGGTAAAATAATTGGGCATTTTGAGGAGAATAATTTTGGACATCATTCTCATATTCATTCAATATTTATTTACTAAAGGCCCATTAAGCTTGAAGAATAATTCTAATTGCTAGGGATACATCAGTAAACAGTCTTGCCTTGTGAAGCTGACATTTTAAGAGGAGAAAAAAGATAACTAACAAGAAATAATATAAATAAGTAAACCAGATATTATGTTAGCAAAAGAGCAAGATAACGTGGATAGAGGGAAAAGTAGGGACAGATTACATTACAGGGTGGTAGGCGTCATTGGAAAAGTAAAATATGCCCAAAAGCTTTCTACTATAAACAAAGACATAACCTATTAAAGTTTTAAAATGTAATTGCCTTTTGATCTAATGGTTATACTTCTAGGAATCTATATCACAGCAGTGCTCTTGCTTGGGTGCCAAATGTATATATATGGCTATTCACTATAGCGTTTAAAAATAAACAATGTTTGTTAATAGAATACATAAGTAAATTATATGTTTGTGAAATGGGAAATACATCCACTAAAAAAGACTGACCTAACACAAAATGTATTGTGCATGAAAAAAGCAAAGTACAGAAAAACGTAAAAACTAATAAAATCTTTTATCAATTGGTCCTGGAAGAAAGAAGTGGATTAGAGGTAAAAATAAGAGACTTCATGATTTGTACTTTTATTTCTTTTGAATTTTGAACTGTGTGAACCCACTGTTTATTCAAAAATATTTATAATAAATTATTTTAAAAGTTCAACTAGGTAAAATTGCAATCCTTATGTGTGCTTGGGGGGAGGGGAAGGAAAAGTTAGAGGGGTTAGGGAGAAAAAACAATGTCATTTCTACAGTGAATGTACTAAAAAGGACATATGTATATGAACTTTTTACTTTATTACTATCAGATTTGTGTGTGTGCATATATAGACACATATCTTTGAAACTTTGAAAATAAAACATAAAAATAACAGGGGAAATGACAGGGATGATGTTAGTATCTGTAAAACTGCATGATATAATTGTTTGAAAGTTGGCACTCAAAACAGTAAACAATCTAACAAAATTTATAGTGGCTCCAAAATTAATGAAAATCAGTTATTTTCTCTGAAGACACCTAGCTGGTCTTCATTCAGGTAAGAAGGTAAAATTCCTTCATGGATCCTCATGAAGAAGAAAACAAAATGCAGTAAACAATATTGTCTAACACTGAAAACTATCATGAAGAAAAAGCTATTTGAAAAAATAGGCAGTCTACTTACATACCTTTATAATAATTTATTAGATATAATTTTATATTAAAATGGCTACATATTTCATGAAGAAAGTTCATGATGAACTTTAATAATGCTATCTGATAATATATATGTGAAATGAAAAGCATCAAATAATGGAAAAAGTAGGAAAGAAATAATGATTAAAAATTTTTAGAGACTAGAAAAGGAGGGAAACTAAAAGATGAACAAATACAAAAACTTTTAGATTGACCATAAAAAGGAAAAAAATCTTAAATTAGCTAAAATTAGGAATGAAATAAGAACATTAAGACCATCCTTACAGAAATAAAAAGGATTATAATGGAAGTGCTGTGAACAATTACATAACAAACAAATTAGATAACAGAGAAGATATGGACAAATTCCTAGAAAGATACAAACTACCAACACTACTCAAAAAGAAATTAACAATCTGAATAGACCTATAAGAAGTCAAGATATTGAATTAGCAAGTTTAAAATTTCCCATAGAGAAAGTCCAAACAAAAGGCTTTGCTGGTGAATTCTACCAAACCTTTAAAGAAAAATTAGTATCATATAAAGTGATATGTAAAGAAGAATTATCCATAAAAATGGATCTGGAGGAAATATTTCCCAATTCATTTTGTGAGAAGTCAGTGCTCTAACACTAATATCAGACAAAGACATTACAAGAAAACTAAATGCAAAAATCTCTTACAAATATATGCACAAAAATCCTCAACAAAATACTAGTAGACCAAATCAGTGAACACACAGAAAGGATTGTACACCATGAACATATGATCCTGGAAATGCACTGTTGGTTTAAGTTCCGAAAACCAGTTAATATAATACACTACATCAATAAAGGGAAAACATATGCTTAAGTTAATAGAAACAGAAAAATCATTTAAATAACATTTAACAAAATAGGGAATTTCCTCAAGGCATCTACAAAAGTTCACATCTACCATCATACCTAATAAAAACTGTTCTCTCCCTACAATCAGGAAAAAGACAACAACGTCTCCTCTTGCTATTTTATTCAAAAAGGTATTGGAAGTTCGAGCCATAGCAATTAGGGAAGAAAAATAAACAGGATTGAGATTGCAATGGAAAAGTAAAACTATATTTACTAACAACATATGTACATGGAAAATTCTAACAAATATACTAAAATTCAAGCACATGAATGAATTTAGTAATGCTACAGGATATAAAATCAACACACAAAAATTAGTTATATTTCCACCCACCAGCAATGAATGAACCAAAAATGAAATTAAGAAAAAAAATTGTTTATAATAGCATCAACAATAATAAAACACCTAGGGGTGAATTTTTTCAGTAAGATTTTTATTCTAGAAATTTAAAATATTGTTAAAAGAAATTTTAAAAGGTCACAATAAATGGAAAAACAGTCCATGTTCATGTATCTGAAGACTATTGTCAAGATGGCAACATTCCCCAAACTGATCTACAGATTCAACATAATCCCTATTGAAATCCCACTGCCTTTCTCATAGAAATTGACAAATTGATCCTAAAATTCAAATGGAGAGAGGATTGTGGGAGATGGTAGAGTAGGAAGCACCAGAAATATGTCTCCCCACCTGGACACCAAGTGCAATAGCAGAATCTGTCTAAGGTAACTATAATACTTTGGAAGTCTGGAGTCTATTAAAGACTTGCAACTTTAATAGGCATGAACAGTAAGTTACAGTTAATTTCCATCAATTCTAGCTCTTAACAAAGTAGCAGCTACCCATCACCAACCCTCAGCACCCGCAGAAGAGAGAAGCAAAGGGACTACTTCCTAAATCATTCCATAAGGCAAGCATTACCATAATACCAAACCCAGACAAAGGCAAAACAAAGAGAAAAACAAAACAGACCACTATCTATTAAAAACACTGAGGCAAAAATTCTCAACTGTTAATAAATTGAATTCAACAATGTACTGTATAAAAATAAGCATATACCATGACCAAGTGGGATTTATCTAAGTATGTAAGACTTGGATATTTACAAATCCAAGTATATAAGACTGATTCAAAATTTTAAAACAAATGAACATAATCCATCACAGCAACAGGCTGAAGAAGAAAAATGATATAATAATAATAATAGATGCTGAAAAAGCATTGACAAAACAATACCCATTCATGATAAGAACTCTCATCAAAGTATGAGGAGAGGAAAGTCCTCAATTTGATAAAGAACATCTTACTGGAATTAAATCAATATAATTTTGATAAGATGTATATTGTAGGCCCCAGAGTAAATACTAAGAACATAACTCAAAAAATATGAAAAATATTTAACTGAATATTGCTACCTCAAGTTATGATGGAGTAACAAGATCCAGACTTGTATTTGTCAAATAAAAGAAAAAGGATATATGGGAAAAAAGATCTGAAATAACTTCAAAGATAATAGACATTAGGCAATGAAGGACAGTGATCCCTAAGAGATAGGAAACACACAAAATGAGCAATATGAATGTTCAAATTTACTTCCTAGAGAACAATTCCAGCAACAGTGTAAAGAGGAAACCAGGGAAAGCCCAGTGATCATCCAGAATTGTCTAGAAAGAAATGGGAGTCCAGGAAAGTCAAAGTAGCTAGAGTGGCAGTACAGAGTATCAAATAAAAAAAGGTACATAGAGAAAGAACTCCAAATGATTCCCTACAATTAGCTCATGTAGGTGATAAATAATTTCTTGTAGCTCACATAGGCTGGGACTACAGTTCATTTCCAATGGGCAGAGAAAAAACCCTCATGATAATACAGGGGATATATATATTAAAGAGAAGGATCTTATCTTAATGGTAAATCACAGACAAGTGATTGTCAACCAGGGTTGGTTCTACTTCCCAGTGGACATTTGGCAATATTTGGAGGAGTAGGGTATATTACTGGTATCTAGTGAGTGGAGAGCAGGAATGATACCTCTAAACATTCTACAATGTACAAGAAAACCCCCACAACAAGAATTATTCAACCAAAATGCCAGTAGTGCAAAGGTTGAGAATTCTTGCTGTGGACTAAATATATCTCTAGTGCCATTTAATAAATATTAAAAATAATACCTGAAAGGATCATCCTATTTCCAACCAACATAATCATATCCCAGAACAAAGTTTAAGAATATTTACAGAAATTTTAAAAATCCAATATACAATAAGGTAGAATTTATAATGTCTGACAGTAAAGAATAAAAAAAGAAGAAAATGCAATTTTTTAAAAAGCAGGGATATAGCCATAATAAGGCTAATAAACAGTCCAAATGTTTTAAATCAGGTAAAGAATTAACAGATAGGAATATGAAAAGAATTGTTACAGCTGTACCCATATAGCCAAGGAGCTAGCATAGGGGTCAACAAATTACAATGCACAAGAATGTTGTACAGTTTAAAACATTTATTATCCTTTGTAGAAAAAGTTTGCAAACCTCTGAGCTAGAGAAAGTGTTAAGTAGAAACATGGAATATACATATATACAAACTAGATTGAATTTACAGAGATGAAAACTTAAAAATCTGAATGGGATTAAGAGCAAATTAAATTACTGCAGAAGAAAAGGTAGGTGAATTTAGAAACAAAGCAATAAAAAGTAGCCAAAATGAAATGCACAGCAAAGAAAATAGGGTAGGGAGGAGCTCAAAAGAATGAACTTACTGTGGGAAAACAAATAACTTAAATGTGTGTGTAACTGGAGAGCCTAGAGGAGAGGAGACAAATTGATGGGACCAAAAATAACTTTTTTTATAAAGCCAAAAATTGTCCAAATTAAAAGAAAACTGTAAATCCAGTTTGAAGGCGCACAACAAGAATCCTAACAATTACACCAAACCACATCATGACCAAACTGTTCAAACTCACTAATGAGAAATAAAAGATCATAAAGTATAAGCATACATATTACATATAGGGAAATAAAGAAAGCAGCAGATTTCTCTTTGGAAATATTACAAGAAAGATGATAGAAGAACATCTTGAAAGTATTGGGTGTGGCAGGAAGAGGCAAGCTACAATTCTTTAACCAGTGAAAATATCTTTCAAAAACTAAGTCAAGATAGACATTTTTAAGACATACAAATGCTGAAAGAATTCATTATCATCAGACCTACACTATAAAAAATGCTAAGAAAAAAATCCCTCAAGCAGAAGGAAAGTAGATGACAGAATAAGGAACACAGGAAATGGTAGCTACATAAAGATTTTTTTCTTATCATTTAAAATTATTTTTAAAATAATTTTAAAGCAAAAATAATTATGCATTATGGAGTTGAGATCACATGTAGAAAAGGTATGAGACTAGAACAAACGCAAAAAGAAACCGAAGTATGCTGATATAAGGTTTTTATACTATATGTGAAGTAGTATAATATCATTTTAAGGTGAGCTATGAAAAGTTTCAAATGTATACTTTAAGTCCTGAAACAGTAACTGTTAAATTTCATGACAAAGAGGTATAATAAACACACAAATAGAAAGAAATCATAAAAGTCAGTCAATCCAAACGAAGGGAGAAAAGAGGGAAAGCAAAGAAGAAACAAATAAAAACAAGTGGCAAGATGGTAGATTTAAACCCAACCATCTCAATAATCACTTTAAATGTCAATGGTCAAAAATACCAATAAAAAGCCAAAGACTGACTCAACCTATGCTGCCTACAAGAAACCCACTTTAAATTTAACAGTACAAAATCAAATTAAAAGTAAAAATATTTTTATAAGGTACCTTACTACTAGTACTTAGCAAAAGAAAGCAGACATATCTATATTAATATCAGAAAAGGTAGACTGCACAGCAAAGAGGATTATTTCATCACATATTACAAAATATAAGATACACACAATATAAGGTATTAGTGACAAAATATATTCAGATAATATGAAGGTATAATGATATAACAATAATTTTATCACAATTAATTCAGCAAATTAGATAAAACAGACACATTTCTTAAAAAACACAAACTATCCCATGCCAAGAAAAAAAGAAATAAAACACAAAAAATTGGGAATACCTCAAGTTTAAAAGTCTATTATATACGCAAGATAGAGAAATGAGAAAACTAAGATCCTCATCAACCTCAAATACACAAAAACAGCTTTGTGTGTGAAGCACCCAAATCAGTAGAAACAGACGTTAGATGTTTTACTCAAACCTACCAAAATTCATATGCTGAAAATCTAATGCCCAATGTGATGGTTTTAGAATGTGAGGCCTTGGGGGCCTCCCTGGTGGCGCAGCAATTAAGGGCTGCGCTGTGGAGCTGTAGGCAGCAGCGACGCGAGTTCGACACTCGGCTGGGGAGAATCCCACACGGTGTGGCAGACCTCTCCTGCCTCGCCCGCTGCTCCCCTCAGCAGTGTATTTCTAATCTGCCTGTTCTGCTCCCCACTCTGTCTCTGGTGAACCCTCTCGCCGCCCATGCCTCTGGCCTGTGCCCCAGCTTGTATGTATAAATAAAAAATAAATAAATAAATCTTAGAATGTGAGGCCTTGGATGAAACCTCATGAGTGAGATTAGCACCCTTACACAACTTGCCTGAGAAAGCGCCTAAATCCCTTCCACCATGTGAGGATAGCAAAAAGGAAGTGGCTACAAATCAGGAAGTGTGTCTTTACCAAAGACAGAATCTGCCAGCACCATACCCTGGTCTTCCTAGTCTCCAAAACTCTAAGAAATAAATTTGGTTTTCATAAGCTACCCAGGTTATGGTATTTTGTTACAGTAGACCAAATGGACAGACACCACACTTTTTTTTTTTTTACTGGTTTTAAATAATTATTTTTATGGGATATACATAAACATGTTTTGCTGTATTGATCTGAGCAGTAAAAACAAACACATACTAATACAACATGAAAGAAAAAGTAAATTCATTAAAAGCATCTGTCTAAAATCAGAGATTCCTTCGTTCATTTATTTAACAAATAACCGAGAACTTTATATCAATCAGGCATTATTCTTGCGAATGAGAACATTTGTCACATTTTATAATGCCAAAGAATTTGGGGGAAAAATGTCAAGGAATAGTATGAGTTAACAAGTTAAAATATACCTAGTAGAGCTGGTGGGAATGTAAACTGGTCCACTCTCTATGGAAAACTGTGTGGAGGTTCCGCAAATTACTAAAAATGGAACTACCATATCACCCAGCAATTCCACTCCTAGGAATCTATCCAAAGGATACAAAAACATTAATTTGAAAGGAGATTTGCACCCCTATGTTTATTGAGCACTATTTACAATAGGTAAGATATGAAAACAACCCAAATGCCCAAAAATAGATGACTGGATCAAGAAGATGTGGTATATACACAAGATAGAATACTATTCAGCAATCAAAAAAGATAAATCCATGCCATTTGTAACCTGGTTACAGCTGGAAGGGATTGTGTTCAGTGAAATAAGTCAGAAGGAAAAAGAAAAATATCAGATGGTTTCACTTACAGGAGGACTATGTGGGAACTAAATAAGGGATGGGGAGTAGATAAAACTAGCAGGCAGACATTCAGCAGGGGAGGGGAGAGGGAGAGAGATTAAAACAGGGTCTGGAAGAGCACAAGAGACTAGTGATGGTTTCACAGGTCACTTGGTGGTGGGAATTTTACGGGGACTACACCTGAGAGGAGAAAGTAAATGTACAACAATGAATAAAATATATAAAAGTCATGTAGAAAAGATTTATAGAAATAATATATATTATTATATAGATAGAATACAGAATTAGATACAGAATCTATAGATTAGATATAGAATCTATTATATATAGATAGATACAGAAAAATGATGTAAAATATATAGAAATAAAAATAATATATCTAGTGACTAAAACATTGTATTATACCTAGAAACTAGATTATCAAATATCAAAAAATATTTAATAACATAAGAAAATGCTCTTATGTTAACAAAACTTTTAAAAATCAAGATGTAAAACTTCATGAAATGACATGTAACTAAATAAATACAATGTGTATGATTCCAAATCTATGTTTTAGGTTTTATTAGCCAGGGCCGTTGGTCACTCTACTTCACTGTCTACACAAGTAAAATGAAGATTTTACATTTCACATATAAAATAAAGATTATGTATTTTGCATCTCAATGTATTATTAGAGTTTTTTGCAAAGTACTTATTGTATTCATCTAGTACATGTAAAACACAAATAATTACTTGCTATTATTATTATATACACAAATGCAAAGAAAAAATTTAACAAATATAGCAAATTATTATAAAAGATCCTATATTCTAACAAATTAGAAACAATTAGAAAATCTGAGCACTGCATATCATAAAATGTCAAAAATTATTTTATAAGATACGGCTTTATGATATCTTAGATTTGCTTTATACTACTTTGAGGGGAAACTGATAGAGGAAGATTTTTTTTCAATTATTTATGTTGTTAAATTACCTCTGGGTGATAAAATTATTAATAACTTTTCTATTCTTTATAGATTTCTGTATCTCAAAATTTGTAGTTTCAAAATATTTTTAAAATGAGAAAAATATAATTTAAAGAAAATACTTACCAGTACTCCATCCACAGATGAAACTTTCTCCCAAGTTAGCCAAGCTCTTTCTCTGACATGATCTGGTATCTTTAATTTCTGACATAATGCAGTAAAATCAGGTTCTTCAGTTTCTTCAAACTCAAGCCTATCAAATGAAAGGATACATATAATGGGCACATACTTACAAATCATGTTAGGTAAACACTTGTTTCAATGGTTTGCATATAAAAGCACTATTCTGAAAGCATCACTATACTTTAAGATCTTATTTAGCTTTGAAGAAAATTACACTCCAAATTCAAACATATGTTAACCTTTCTCATTGTCTCTTCAAAAAAGACTATGACACAGTGAAAAAAAAAAAACGCTGGACTGAAAGAACACATATACTTTAGAGCAGCAAAATGGCTTTATTAAAGAAAGTTAAGTATAATAAAGCTATTTGGGAAATTGGAACTACAGTAGTAGCAAGAAGAGGAAAGTCAATCGATAATATTACAGAATCAGTGACTTTGTAAAAATGAATTCTATACTTACAAATGTTTTTTTAAAAAACTACTTACTAGCATTTCTTACTTGATGATTACCTTGACACAAACTATTACTACACATCTTTCATCCTTTTCTTCTGATGTTCCTTAACCAAGATAAGCTGTCCATAGAGTTTTGTTGGCTAATTCCTTTTGATTCATTTAATGTTTATTTGATATCTAATAACAGGATGATAATAATAATAATAGCATGAGAAATAGTTAATAATATTTGAGTATCTACTGCGGCCTTACACAAAGTACCTTAGATGCCTGGTTATGTTAAATCCCTACAACAGTCCTATTAGGCAAGTACACTTACTATCCTTGTTTTACAAAGAAGCTAAATCGTTTACCTGAGGCCATAAGTGGGGCACCTTGATATAAACCCAACAATCTAATTCCATAATCCATGCCCTTGACCATGATTCCATATTGCCAACCCTCCTTTGAAACATAATTAACTTTTGACTATCTGAACAATAAAAGTGGCATGTCTCAACAATGAAAGTAGAGTGGTTGATTTCCCTTCAACCATATCAGTTAGGCCACCGATAATGCACAGAAATAAGATCTCAGCTCTCAAGTAGAAAGAACTATTACTAAACCTACAGTGGTACAGGTCCTGACTACATTCCTAAGTAAGTTTCTTTATTTTAGATTTCAATGGTTCTACCCTTGCTGAATGGTAAATCCATCCAGTTCCATTGCTCATGCTAATCAAATCTTCTGTGGGTAAGGATAATCAAAAGCAGACTGTATCTTGCATGGTTTTGACTTACAGGAGAAATTCCAATAGCTCCATCATTTAAATGTATCTAAAATACTGTGCTAGTGAAAAAAGATAAAGGAGACAAAATCCTTCTTTTCCTGGGTGACTGCCAGAACTTTAATATTTCTTATTACCCTACAATAATCTAGAATATTTTCACAGCTCTAAGGATTACGTAGAATTCTTTAGAGTAGACTTCACTGCTCTTTCTAAAAGGAAACTTTCAAGCATTGGATATACATCAGGGTTTACTGAGAAATTAATTCTTCTCTCAGAATATTCCCAGACTTTCTTTTCTAATTAGAAAATGTTTTTTAATTGAGACACAAGACAGTCTATTTATATGTATAAATTATTAATAGCCTTTCACAAATTATTTCCAAAAGTCCATTCCAACTTTTTACAATTTGATGTGAAATCAGTATTAGGGGAGTCCTAAGAAATCGGACTTGGTGATGGACTATAAAGGGGAGGGAGTGGTGAGGGGCAGAAAGGAGTTCCACTCCCCTGCAATGGATGTATAGCCTCAAAATAGGGCCAATGTTGACAATAATGACGACAAGGTATTTCAATCCTAGTTTCTTGCCCATAAAATATCAGTCAAGAAAAATAAGATGTTGCAATACAATAAATATCTCCTTATTATGTTCTATTGCATCCACATGAACTTAAATTTAGACTGGGGAGAAGGGAGAAGTTCCATATGAGCACAAAAACACTAATTTTGCACCCAAACAAAAATAAGGGGACACCAGAATCTTTGCTAGCGCAAAGCCAAAAAGCAAAATGGAAGAAATGATGAGACGCTGAAACCGACTAACATGCGAGAGTTATTTTATCCAACAGGGGGAAAAGTAAAAGTTTAGAAACTTTTAAGCATTTACGTTTAATGTCTCGCAAAACTATTGTTCATACAACCACTCCGCTAAAGAGTTATGTTTCACCAGTCACTACCAACGGCTCTGAATCCCAAGGGCCTCAAAGTTCTCAGGTAAGGGAACCCCACAAAGCACCTCGGCCGGCCGAGCGCCCTGGAGGGGAGACTGACACCCAGGCCCGTATGCTTTAGTCAGATGGCGTAGGTGCTATCTGACTTTTCTAGCTGGCTTCCGCCTGGACTGGGCTTCAGAGACAGTGCACGTCCAGGAGAAAACCTTGCAATCGGTTGCATCCCAGGTAACCAAAATAAAAAGGCAAACGAATCTCAACAGCGAAAAACGCTTGCTTGTTTGTTTATTTATTTATTTATTTATTTATTTATTTATTTATTGCTTGCGTTTAAAGGGGCCTCTAGCTGGCGGCCGCCGGCGAGCCTCGGGTTTCGCAAAGGGAAGGCGGCACCTGTCACTTTGCGCTGAGACCGAGCCCCACCCGCCCGACACCTGTCAAGCCGGAGCCAGACCCCTCCAGGGGGCCTTCCCCGCGCTCCCGAAAGCAGCTCCCGCACACCCTCCCCAGGCGCTCCGCGGTGGCGGGGGACACAGAGGGGCTCTCCTCCCTCCGGACCCGGCCCCCACGAAGACGCGCCCCCGCCTAGACGCCGCGGCGCCCGCCCGACGCACCCTAAGGGTGCCCTTCCCGCCCGCAGGCCGCCGAGGTGGCTCCGGTCGCTCACCTGACCAGGGGCAGGTCCTCGGGGCCGCTGTCCGGGCCCGGGTCCTCCTCAGGAGGGAGCGGCGGCGCTGGGGGCTCCGCGGCGGGGGCGGCGGCGGCGGCGGCAGCGGCGGCGGCAGCGGCGGCGGCAGCGGCGGCAGCAACCGCTGCTCTTCTGGGGTTTTTGGGCGGCATGACGCCCTCTCAGGGCAGGCGCCAGCAAGTTATGGAGGAGAGCCGAGAAGAGAGGACGCGCGCACGTCGGGGCACGCCCCGTGCTCTCCCGACTCCCGTTACAAAAATAATATGAACGTCCCCTGAGAAAAACCGGAGGCGCCCTCCCCGCCCGGCAACCGAGAGCCGCGTCCAACCGCGGGAAAACGTCACTTCCGCCCGCGGCGTCACGTCCGCGAGGTTCCCGGGCCCGCGGCGTCTGGAGGGAACCGGGGTGCCGGGCGGTGCGCAGGGCAGGGGTACAAGGTGGTGCCGGCAGGGCGGGGAACCGCCGCCTGGCCTAGGCGCCTTCCCCGGGGCCGCCTTTTGATCCTGTTTCTACGCGAAAGCCTCCCTGCCAGGCAGGGGTATCAGTAAGGACACACTCCCCAGAATCTGGCGGATGAGATTGAGCCCCGTCTCTAGCAGTGGGCCGGTCAGGGGCTGTGGCTTAGGCCCCGCGGGGCATATCAGGCGAGTGCACCCTTGACGGTCACGCCCCTTTCTCTCTCAGGGCCGCGCCCTCTCCACCACACTCCTCCCGCGCTAAAAACAGTTGACTAAAACAGAAAGCGTTGATGGCCCCCTAGTAGGTGCTGAACTTTGCCAATCACTAAGAGACACAAAATGTAGTACAATTACTGGCCTTTTAGGGATCACTGGTTAAGAAAGGACAGGACAGGACAGATGAGGGCGAGGACGGCGGGGGTGGGGGGGTGCGGTGGAAGGTGAAAGGAAAGTGATAGTAAAGAACTTTCTAGTATGATAAATACTAGACAGTGGTGTAAAAGTCATTGAAATGTCAAAGGGGCATCTTCAGAGAAGCAGGGGCAGTTGAGTAGAAGTTTGCCAGATGAACATGTAAGGAGGGTTTATTAGATAACCAGGGATTGTACTGGCCATTTCACCTATTTTACTTAATCCTCAGAAACAACCCTTTGAAATGAGTACTAGTGTTATTCCACTTTCCAGATGGGAAAAAGACTCAGAGGAGTTATTTAATTTGCCAGTGTCATAGAGCTGATAGATCACGGAGAATTTGAACCGAGATAGATTTAGCTCTACTTTATTTATCCCTTACATTGTGTTGATAAAGAAACACCAGGAGGAGACAAGCAGCAGGTGTAAAGTTACAAAGACATCAGAGAAGAGCTTGCTAGAACCAATTTGGGCTTAGAAATCGCCTTCTCATAGTATAATAGTCGACTCTGAGTATGTTTTTCTCTCTGTCAGATACTATGGATTACTTGGCCAGAACTTCCCAACTGAGGTGCTGTGAATAAAGCACTACCTACAGTTGTGCTGTGATGTGAGTCCCCTCATCTTGAAACAGCTGAGCAGGGTCTGAAACAGATGGAACTTCAGGCAAGTTATGGCTAGCAAGCCTCTTGGATTTATCCCTGTGGGTCATAGAATGTTTTATAATCCTCTGTGTATACCATGACATGTGCCACGATGTGAAAAAGGTTGGCAGTCTTTGCCCTGCTAAGTACACAGACCTGCCTAAGTTCAGAAACTCTGTTGAGGGCCAAAAGTTCATCAGTAGGTAGGGCCATGCTCAACCCCAGCTGCAGAGAGCAGATACCATCAAAGTGGTAATCTTATTCACCTTGCCTAGGATTAGTGTAGACAGAGACCAGGATACAGTTTTTTTTTTAAGATTTATTTATTTATGCATGCAAGCTGGAGGACAGGCCAGAGGTGTGGGGCGGTGAGAGGGTTCACCAGAGACAGAGTGGGGGACAGAACAGGCAGATCGACGGAAACACACTGCTGAGGGGAGCAGTGGGCAAGGCAGGAGAGGTCTGCCCTTCCGCGCCATGTGGGAATCTCCCCTGCAGGGCCTCAAACTCACTTCGCCGCTGCCGATGGCTCCACAGCGCAGTGCTCAACCTCTGCGCCACCAGGGAGGCCCCAGGATGCAGTTTTGGTCTTTGCAAGATTAAAGGTTGTCTGCTAGGAGCCCGATAAGATGAGATAAAGAAATGACATAGTTCTTCTACTCTTTATCAACATGAGAGTGTGACACTATTGCAGCCATTGTGACCTAAGGCAAGCTGACATGAGGATAAGGTAGAAATGCTAAGGATGAGACAGTAGGGATGTTAAAAAAACAAAAAACAAAAACCCTGGGTCCTTGTTGATATAACAGAACCCATGATTTGACCAACCCTGAAGCTGACCTTGACTGATATGGGATTTTTGGTTGTTTACACCAGAAAACACCGTAACTGATAATCTCTCTCCTATTAGCCCCTTTAGAATAGACACCAAACCTTAATTTTAGTACCTAGCCCAGTGTAGGGCACCCAGTAAATGCTAGGTCACTAAAGATGGAAGATGGAAGATGAGGAAAGTTGTGGGAATTAAAGTATATAGATAGAACATTTGCTATTTTTAGACCCAATTTATCCATATCTGGACTTTACACAGTTATCATAAATCAAAGAGAGATTTCTCAGTTTATAAAAGGTGGTGTATCTTTACCATGATATGTTAACTATGTTCCTTACTGTGTTTAATATCCTTACTCACAACTCAAGAACAATTGAATCAATCAAAATCCTTAGATCCCCTCACCGCTTTCTATTGTACCATCAAAGAAATATTAGAAAGTCTACAGGTTCTTAAAAGAAAATATCTTCTTCCACCTGCATTGCAGTTTTATGATTGTTGTAAGGCAAAAACAAAAAACCTTTCTTAGACTTTCTATCTGGAGACAGAAGTCTCTTCAACTTGAAGTCCCCTCAGTGATGTTAGAATATTTTTTGTGTGTCTTTCCTAGTCTAAGTAATTTTCCCTTGAAGACTACTTCAAGGGAAGAAGCAGGGAAGAAGTACTACTGTGTTTGTAGTAATTTGACATTTCATCAATGTCCACGCACATGATCAAAGAATATCTCTCCTTAAACAGTATAGAACAGTTCAGGTGTTCTCAGACTTCTGTGGTGAATGAAAAGTGGCGTAGCAGTGGGACCGCATTATAAGGAGTAAGGTTAATTTGTCAACTGTAACCCAAGAGTGAATAAAATACCTGGGAAAATATAAATATTTTTTATAACTTGTCAAATTTAGTCATTTTAATTTTTAAACAAATTCTTTTTTAGTTCATAGCTAAATTAGGGAAGTAAAATTTGTGTCATTTGTTTTTAAGCCAAAAATATAAATAGTGACATAAACACTACTGCCTCCTTTATCAAGAAATACACATCAATAGTGCATCACCATTGATAACTACTAATAGTAGTAAAGCAAATAATGACCAGATGAGTGACTCCAAAAAGTTAAAGACCTAAATTTGTACTAATTTTCTCAGAAGTATAATCCCCCATGTATTGAGTTTGTAGACATAACTCATAGTAAAGTGTTAAAATCCATGAGCTGACAAATGAAGCACTAAAATAGCAAACTCCAGTGACATTTACATATAAAATATAAAAAATTCATTATGAATTTATAAGACATTTAATTTTTATTTCCCATGGAAATAAATTCTACACATAGGGAATGGAATTCATAAATTCAAAACCATGTCTTTCATTTAAAGATAATTTAAGTGTAACTCTACACTTTATAGGAGAAATTTTCAGAACTGGGTACTAATGAAGAATTGAAGATGAGTTTCTAAAATAATGTATTGGTTTCTTCATTTTGGATATAAACTTTAATGAATGCCTTGAGCTTGCTGAAACTGATTTAAAATCTCTTCTTTCATTCCTTTAATTAAGTATAACTTTGAGAGACTGATTTCTCTACTGTGAGTATTATGAAAATAAAACATAAAAATGGCTTAGATATACATTATTTCCTGCAACTAATATTGTCAAGCAGGAAACATGCTCATTTGTCATGTAAAAAAAATACATATCAACAAGCTTAAAATATCAAAGATTGTGGGCCTCCCTGGTGGCGCAGTGGTTGAGCGCTGCTGTGTGGAGCTGTCAGTAATGCGGATGATGCGAGCTCAACGCCCAGCCGGGGAGAATCCCACATGGTGCAGCAGACTTCTCCTGCCTCGCCCGCTGCTCCCCTCAGTAGTGTATTTCTGATCTGCCTGTTCTGCTCCCCACTCTGTCTCTGGTGAACCCTCTCGCCGCCCCACACCTCTGGCCTGTACCCCAGCTTGTATGGATAAATAAATAAATCTTTAAAAAATATATTAAAGATTGTTATACCATTTAGTATAGGAAATTGCTTCTTCACTACCAACTTTTTGTTTAGTCATGACAACTGTGGAATGACAAAAAAAGATTGTGTATTGCTAAGGTATTAGCAATTCTCTTTATTAATCACCTCTGCAAAGTGATTTTTTTAGGTTATTTCACTCCCATTTTTTCTAATTGTGTATTTTAAATGTAATTGTGTATGTTCAAAACGTCTGCTTGTATTTGGTGTGCCTTTTATTTCATTTTTCTAACAATTTCTAAAGTTTTATCTTTCTAGAAGTATCAATTTCATGAAAAATTGAAAATTAAAAGATCTCCAATTCTCCACTCTTTATTCTGTTTCAGTCCCATGATTTAAATCACCTCAGAGTATGTGTGCTTTTCCATGCTTTCAGGTTTCAAGAAACAGAGATCTGCTCAGGTTACCTGAAATATTCTGGATTGGTGAATGATTAGTTGGGGGGGAAGAGGGTATGAAGACCAGAGAAAGTTGGTGCTGCTACAATCATGGATCTTGTCATCCTTCCAACAGACTACTCCCCTCTTTCCTCCACTGTGACTGCTTTTATTCTTCATCTCTTTACAGTGTTCTGCCACACTGACACTCTTTACATGCCACCAATTCACACTCTTCAGGAGACAGAACATGACTGATCTCTTGCTAAACTGTACCTTATATTAGCAGGACCATATAAGATAATCTGTGGGGCCCAAAGCAAAATGAAAATGCAGAACCCCTTGTTAAAAAAATTACTGAGGCTTTTAACATGATGACTGCAGAACATTAAACCAAGCATGAGACTTGTCTAATATGGAGCATTAATATGAAT
Organism: Scalopus aquaticus; assembly: GCA_004024925.1. Taxonomy (NCBI): domain Eukaryota; kingdom Metazoa; phylum Chordata; class Mammalia; order Eulipotyphla; family Talpidae; genus Scalopus; species Scalopus aquaticus. The sequence goes on along the minus strand of PVIJ01003907.1, from coordinate 55,233 downwards.
ATTTCAGATTTGGTTGTTCAAATGGAAATTGAGTACCTAATTATGGGTGACTAAGTGTCAGGGCAACTTGAGTAGCCCATCATGAACTGATTACTGTCCAGTGAGTCACAAGGTCTTATGGGCACAGAACTAACCCATTATACAGTGGATATGGTACATTTGGGATCAATCTCAAGAAGGACCAACAGGACATGAGTAAGTTATGTAAACAAATGGGCCAAACTCTTAATATCACCAACTTCTCTTGAATCATCTTTCCCTAAGTTCAGTTCTTTGGTCCAAAAAGTTCATTTAAGTTTCATTGATGGATGCAAAAAGACCTACTTTCATAGATAGATTGTTACAAGATATCTGTGGTATGGAAAATGTACTGCTAATGCCTCAGAGGACAGTGATGATGGGAAACCTTATTGGCAAATTGGTGAACAGAACATTTGATTGTTTACTTCTTAGGAGGAAGAAATAGCCTGAGATATGGGTATACATAAACTTATGGGTGGAGATAAATGACTTATCTAGCTGGTCAGGATCTGGAAAAAAAATGATTGGAATATTTGGGACAATTTGGTCTAGAAAATCGACTGTGTAGACCTATGGGAGTTAGAATAAAGCAGTTATATCTTTATGGCTCATGTTGATTCCCACCAGAGAGCATCTACTACAGAGGAGGCCCTCAAGCACCAGGTGAACAAGATGATTTGTGGCATCAGCTGGAACAAAAATCCCATCATTTAAAAAGTCATCTCTGACTTCCCAACTTGTCATTTTCAGTTGTTAAATTTGAACCTTTAAAATGGCATTATTCTTTGAAAAGATCAGTCAGCCTCTTGATGGCAGATTTGGACCTCTTCTAGCTTGGGGGAGCAGTGATTCCTCTTTATTAGAACTGGTGTCTAATCTGATTGTAAATTTGTCTTTGTTGCCCTCAGTGCCTCTGTTAGCAATAATAATCAAGAATTTATGGAAGCCTAATAGATTGCCATGTTTTCTCTCACAACGGCTCCAGATCAAAGGACCCATTTTTGACAAAAGAGAAGAAACAATGAACATTTGAACTTAGGCCTCTGTGCTCTCACCATGTAACTCAACTGTATTAGTGAGATCTTGTTGCATAACAAAACAATCTAAACACAGTACATGGTTGAGGACTGCCCACCAAGATACAATCAACAGCTAACATATGATGCTATGGCCCTCAGCAACTAAAATATCTGGCAAGAAATAAAGAATGGAGCTTGGATTAACTCCTTATAGTTGTTTAGTTTTCATGTATTTATGATTTTTCTTGTGGTTTTTTGTTTTTGATTTATAGCTCTATGGCATTATCATCAGAAGGTATACTTTGTATGATTTTAGTCTTCATAGTTTTATTGACAATTGACTTGTGTCTAATGTATGGTCTCTTCTTGAAAATGTTACATCACATTTAAAAATGTACATACAACTGTTTTTTTGGTGAAGTGTTCTGAACATGTCCGTTAAGTCTATTTGATATAGCTCTTTATTTAAAGCTCTTCTTTCCATATTTATTCTATTTTGTTCATCTGTCTATAGTTGTAAGTGGAGTATTAAAATCCCCTAGTATTGTGTTTTGTCAATATGACTCTTTAGTTCTATTAATGATTGCCTGATTTATTTTTGTGTTCCATCATTTGGTACATATATAAATGTTATTCTTTTCTTTTTTATATTGGGTTCTTAGTCATAATGAATGTTCTTCTCTCTTATTACCATTGTTATTTGTAAGTCTATTTCATTTTGTATAAGTATAGCTGTTCCTGACTTTTTATTATTGTCATTTGTTTATTGGATTGTCTTCCAGTGTTTAATTCTAAGTCAGCTTGTCTTTGTTGGTAAGATGTGTTTCGTATAAATAGTACAAGGTTGGACTGTTTTAAAATCCACTTAGTCACTCTGTACCCTTTAACTGGTGAATTTGGTCCCTTTACATTTAAGGTGATTAATGAAGTATAAGATCTTTTTGCCATTTTGTTATTAAAATTTTTTTTAGTTTGCCTTATTTTTTTTGTTTTGTTTTGTTTTGTTTACATCTTCCGTTTATGTTTTGTTTAGGTTCCATTTCCATTATCTTATGTGTTAGTTTATAATGACTTTTGGTGATGGTTCTGCTGAGATTATTATATGAATGACTATTTTTGTGGTTTGTTGGATGGTCTGATCTCAAATTGTTCTGATGTGCCATAGTTTTACTCTCCCCACCCCCCACAGTGTATAACATTGGTGTCTGTTACCTCTATATTTGTTTTTTGTTATTGTTGATTTGGAATAGCCCCTTTAGTACTTCTTTCATGGCTCACTTTGCTGATAATAAACTCCTTTAATTTTTGCTTTTCACTGCAATTCCTTATCCTTTCTTCTGTCTTGAATCATAGCCTTACAGGATAAAGTATGCCAAGCTGGAGATCTTTCTTTCTGAGTACTATACATATCTTCTGCCATTCCCTGTTTGACTATAAGTTTTCTACCAAAAAGTCTGTGACCCGTCTAACTGATATTCCTTATCGATATTATTCTTTCTCTTAATGTGTTTAAAATTGTGTCCTTATCACTGGTTTAGAATAGTTTTATTCTGATGTGTCTTGGAACAATAAAAGTTTGGTATTATGTTGCTTGTACTCTTTCAGCCTCTTAGATCAGGACATCTGTTTCATTTCCCAGGCTGAAATGGCTCTCAGCAATTATTCTTAGATAAAATTCTTATGCCTTGCTCTTTCTCTTCTCCTTCTGGAACCTCCATGATATGAATGTTATTTCTCCTTAGATTATCCTAGAGCACTCTTACACATTTTTCATCTTTTAAATTCTTTTTTATCTCTGTTTTTCTGTTTGTGTATTCTCTTGCATTGTGCTTTCAGGCACAGCAGTTCTCTCCATTACTTGCATTTGTTTATTATTGAGGACCTCTCATATTTTTAAACTCAGTTATAGATATTTTTGACCCATTACTTCTAGTTGTGGCAGTCTCATATTTTTTTGTCTTTATTATATTCCCATTTAGCATTTTCTGTTGCTTTCCCCCCCCTTAATTTAGCAAGTATGATTGTAACTGTTACCTCTTCAGGCACATTCTATAGTTCTGCTAGATTGAAACTTCTCTAGGGTAATTTTGCTTCAGCATTTATAATATGTTCTTCTGTCTCTTCATTTTCAGTTTCTATGTGTTGTAATAGGGGTTTTCTTTTCTTATGTTGCTTTCTAACCCTTCTACAAGAAGCTGGATATATTCCTAGGTTTTTAACCAGGAAGTTTTGCTGTCTACTATTTCACAGACTGCTACCTTTGCATGTGTTGATATGGTTGGGGCACTGGTACCAGTACGTGGTAATAGATAGGAAGAACTGAGGCAGTGGGGCAGCAAAACTTTGCCTCCAGTGAACACCAGGATTCAAGCTTCCTTTATTGCAGGAGGTACCCAATTTTTGTGGTGGGGATCCACAATGATTCTCTCCTCTAGGTCAACTCTTTGGCCAAAATCTAGTCTTGATATACTACATGAGCCTTGCCTCAAGTTGTATTGTGTCAATCTCGGTCTTTAGGCTGTGGTTGAGCATGAGATGTTGTGCTGAGTGAGGACTATAGTTGAGAAAGGACACAAGTCAGATATTGTTCTCTTTGTTTATGTGACTTTATCCTGGGGGTGCTTGTCCCTATTAATAAGATTCAATTGCTTAAACTCTGGATAGTGAGAGTACACAGTTGCCTCTGTTCTGGCTCTGGGTGGGGGTAAGATAGGTGTTTTGAAAATCACAACCTCAGGCTGCAAATAGTGGCGTCTTCTGTGAGGAGACTGGCTATCTGAATTGGCTCCCCCTTCAGTTTTGGGCTCCAAATGTTGTAGACTGAGTTCAAGCCAATAATTGTCACTCTGCCCATCCTTCTCTCCAGTAATGCATCCTCTGCCCTGCATGCCAACTCTGTGCATCCCCTTGTCCACTGCAGGGCATGTTCTCCAAAGGCTCTGATGTACTGTGAGCTCCTGAGTTAACAGCCGCCAGTGAGGCTCTCCTGGGTTGCACTGTCATGGTATCACTGCAAACAGTTTAATTAGTTTTCCCTACCCCTCTGCCACATCATTGCTGCTGGTGTATGCAGTAGTCATCCATTTATATTTTGGGTGTTATTGACTTTATTTTATTGTAAATTGATTGGGAATATATGGATGAGGTGAGTCCAGTGTCTTCACTACTCATTTTGCCTAACTCTCCAAATTACATAGTATTTTTAAAGAGAAGTTTATAGAATGGTTTCACTTTTGCCTCACAAACCCAGATATGTAAGAAACTGCTGTTTTATTTTCCTTTAACTTATTTTCTACTTGGAGCTCCTACCCTCTAAATGCTAAAAATTTCATTTCATCAGATATGCCCAAAAGATATATCTAATTTCTTGAGTGCTTGTGAAGTGTCAAAGCACTGGAAGATGAGGTATCTAATCCTTGTCTGTCGACCATCATGTTGGTTTCCATTTAGACCTCCAGCACCCTATTTCATATCCACTTATTGGGCACACAGGTGATTGTTATATGCATGAGCCCATTGAAAACACCCACTGCAGGTTTTATAACTCTCCTTTCAATTTCTATATAGACTCGAAGTATGCAAAATTGTATTCCACTGCCAGGCTGAGTCATAGAAACTGTGGAGTGATACCTAAACCCCATTGGCTGCTATAGTACTTTCAGGCCAGAAAACCATGAATGAGCTTCCAAATCCCACACACAGAACTCTTTTAGCTGTTGCAGGTTTGTACCAGTCACACAGTCCTTTAGTCTCTGAGATCTTGGAGTTCCTTGGACCTCTATCTAGTAACACATCTAAGAGCTTCTCCTCTGAGTTTCTCACAAACTTATCTGGTGTTTCTGTCATTTCACTTCCCCTCACTGGAGCAAGATCATTCCCTTCTTCACTGACCCAACAGAGTAAGTTTTCCTCTCCTTCCATTTGTCACCTGTACCATCCCTTTCCTCTCAATCCAGAGACTCTTTACTCTGAAGCCAAGATACATTTCTGTGACTCATATTATATTCTTCTACATGACTGCATATGCTCTGAGTCCTCACAGGATTTATGAAGATTCAATGAGATAATAAAAAATGTGTTAGTCACTTTTTTATCAGTTAAAGTTGGCAATAATAGAACATTTAAGCTACAGGGACTTTTTAAGCCAGAGCAGTTTATGAAAATAATTTTCCATTGCAAAGATAATTTCTTAATCTGTCATCTTTCTGGTAGTGAGTGGTAACTTTTCACAGTTAGCATGACTTTTCTATCTGTTAGCTAGAGTACAAGTTTACCCGTCTTGTTTATAGACTTAATTTTGCTTTGTCATGAGACCTGAAATACAATTGCAATAACACACTTTTGTAATCACTTCTTCTAAGGATTGCTTTATTTCCTTTTCAGTTTAATTCCTCTTTCTGAAAACAATGGGGATTTTGTTAATATTATTTTTAAATTTATGAATAGAAACAAGAGAAATATAAAACAGAACTCATAAAATTTCTCCTCAGAAGCTTATGATATTTTTAGAAAACAAAATTTGGACAGAAATGAAAAGTTCAATGTCAAAATAAAGGTATGAGTTAAAAGTATGCTGCTAGAAGATTATTCCTGGTGATCTAAAGTTTATATCAAGATCATCATGAAACTGAACTTTGGAGAAATTTTTTAATCTAAAGAAGGGTTATGATAATTTTTAACAGAATGAGGCTAATTAATAGATCTCACTAACTAAATAAATCAGGTGGAAAAAATATTTTTGTGGAATTCAAGAAGTCTGAATTCTAAATCATTTGCCAGTTTTATACTGTACATATAAATGTGTGTGTGTGTGTGTGTCTATACTTACCTTATGTGTATATTTTGTGGACTGAAGAGAGAAGGGAAGGGGAAAAAATTAATAGCTATCAAAAATGTGATAGAACTATTAATGGTACATGAAGGTACTATAAACATTTGTAGTTCATTCAGCTGAGAAAGCCTATGATAATAACTTTTTCATATTTGTTTTGTTAATTTATTTAGTAAATATTTACCAAGTCCCTTCTTACCATGTGTGTTCTTAGGATCTAGGGGGAGACTTTATAGATACAGATTCTGCTTTCACAGTGCCTATTAGCTGACTATGGAGGCAGACATTAAAAATGACTCAGATTTTTAACTGCAAACTATAATAGGATGAAATGGGATATAGAGCTGTAAAAGGCAATAGTGGGGGAGTACATCGGCTCTGGAGACTCCAGGATGGCTTCCTGAAGAAGTGACATTTGAACTAAGCTTTAAAAGATGAGTAGGAATTGTTAAATTGAAGAGTCAAAGAGAGCTGCATGTGTAAAACCTCAAGGCAGGAGGGAGTATGGCATTTGAGGAACTAAAAGAAAATTTGAGCAGAGTGGGGGAAAAGGTGGCCTGAGATGGGACTGAAGAGGTTGGCAAAGGTAAGGGCATATAGGGCCTTGCAGGTCAGAGTGTGGCAGGCAGGAAAGGTTTTATTTTATTTTTTTTTCATCTAATATGTGTCATGATATGTCTTAATACACCTATATAATACCATGCATTTTCAAGTGGAGAATCATCCTCGGTAGGGATGGTTGAAGCTTTTGAGAACATAATCCTGTTTGTAATAATTTCCTGTTGTGCTGGGATGAATTTTCTGTTTTTACTGCAGTGCATGTTTGACAGACAAGAAACTAAGGACATATTTAAGCAGAATTTACAGATCAGAAAAATAAGACAAAATTGAAATAAAATGGTTTCACTTATAACAGGACTATAAGGAAACCAAATAGGAGAGAGACACTCAGTCGGGGGGAGGGGAGGATAAGGGCACAAAATGGAATAGAAAAGAACACAAGGGACCACGGAGATGGATCACGGTGAATTGGTGGTGGGTTACCCAAGGGGAATACAAAATGTAAGACATAAATAACAATAAAAATATATATTAAAAAATAAATAAATAAACACTTGATATGATACATATTATCATTATTTGCATTGATATCAGGTGACTGTCCTCAGGAAAGATTTTAAATAAAGGAAGGACACAATCAGATTTCCTGACTGCTGTGTGGAGAATTAAAAGGAGGAAAAGACTGGACACTCAGAGACCATTTAGGAGACCCTTGATTACTGCATGATGTGATAAGAGCACCCTCATGTTCTCTTGTTTGGGCCTCCACACCCAAAGTCTGGATGATGGGTCTCACCAGTAGAAGCCCTATAGGAAAATTGTCACCTTTGTGTGTTCATTGGCAGTAAGTCTTTCAGGACAATGAAGTGTCCTGATGCACCCAAATCTGTGATATGCTATGTGGGAAGTGAGATTTCTGCATATGGATTATAAGAAACACAGTGCCTAAGGCCAAATGGCTAATAAAGAGAAACAGGGACTCCTGTATGTGGAGGTGAGACCATTTGATAGAGACAGAGCTGGACCTCCTGTGGGCAGTGGTGCTGGCTTACATTGGTTTTCTCCTGGGCATAAGCTTTGGGGGATAGAATCCTTGGAAATGAAGGGATAGGAATATTGGTTTTGAATCCGTGTGATCTCTGGATGAAGGAAATTTGAACAGATATCAAACATTCATTTCAATCGACTTCATTGCCTAGTTAAGTAGGCGGAGTTGCTTCCTCTGCTGTGGATGGGACATGAATTACTCCTAGAATTAATCACATAGGAAAGTTTGTGCCACCCTCTGTTTGGGTCTAAGACATGAAAGTTAGAGAATACTGGTGAATGATACTATGAACCCTTTGCCAGTTCTGGTAGATCACGAATCCCTGCAAAAACCTATATAGAAAACTCCATCAAGTACTCTATGTTCATAGAATGTCAACATTTTTCCTCTTATTCCAACAGCAGATTGATTGTATGTGAGACTTGGGTTATAGCTATAGGCTACAGAGCCACCTGTTAACTAAATGAAGGAAACTGGAATATTAAACTTATCAAGACTCTTTATAGGGGTAGGAAGATCAGCCAGGAAGCCTGACCTATGAACTATGGGGCCTATAGACAAGTTTGTTCTTTTGCCAACATAGAACTTCTTTCACATGTTTAGTAGATAGATTCTCCAAGATTTTACCTGGAAGAAACCTAGGAGCTGGAAAATAGCATAAATACAGGCAAAAAAACCCAGTACCTAACAGTACAGAAGGCAGGTTTCATAGACAGAAGCAACTGGCAATTTCAGTCTGTTGTGCAGGAAACAGAAGAGACTGATCATATGGAATTCTGTGAGTAAAGATCAATGATTACTACAAAACAATTCCAGTTCCCCAGAATCCACTTGATAGTTTCAACCAAGTTAATCACTTTAACACCAGAGATTTTGGAAAATAAAAGAGATCTACTTGTTGAGTAATTAGAAAAAATCCAAAATCTAGAAAAGATATAAATGTCTTTCTAATACCCTGCTTGTTATTGGGAGTTCAATCAGATTTAACACTAAGAAGGGGGTGGAATAGATAGACAGAGATGGCTTCTTTCCCATCTCCTTCCTGGAATTTCTTCAGGGTTCTTTAGTATTCTCTCATATGCACAACATTTAAATCAGCTGTTATATTTACATATTTGAATGACCTTACATTTTGCTTTCCACTCTAAATATTAACGCTAAACATTAAGAATCTCTTCAATTGCTTTTTTATTTTTTTCCAAAAGTCCAGCCTGCAGAACTTTTTTTAGAGGCTAGAGGGAGATAAAGTACCTTTATATGTTCTCTTCCACAAGATGTAAATTGATTTGCATCTATATACTTCCTGTTTCAATGATTGAATGATAAAAACAAGTACTTGTACTACAAGGAAACATCAAGTCAATATTTGTTTCATTTCTACAGTACAATCTGTCATCTACAATAAATCTTAGGGCCTCCCTGGTGGCGCAGCTATTAAGCGCTGCACTGTGGAGCTGTGGAGCTGTCGGCAGCCAGCGGGGACACATGTTTGACTCTCAGCTGGGGAGATTCCCGCAAGGCATGGCAGGCCTCTCCTTGCCTTGCCCCCTGCTCCCCTCCAAAAGTCCCCTCCCAGTGTATCTCCGTTGATCTGCCTGTTCTGTTCCCCACTCTGCCTCTGGTGAACCCCCTCGCCACCCCATGCCTCTGGCCTGTACCCCAGTTTGTATGCATAAATAAATAAATCTAAAAAAAATAAATATAAATAAATAAATAAAAATAAATGTCTAAAAAGTAAAATAAAATAAAACAAATCTTAGTAGAATTAAAATAGCAGCATATGTCCTATAATTTTTTAAGTTTATAAGAATTAGCCAAATTTTCCTAAATATCCAAAGCTATATGGAAGTAGTTCTCAAAGTACAATCCTGGACCAACAGCATCAAGCATCATCTGGGATTGTTAGAAATACTAATTCTCAAGCACTACCTCAGACTTATTGAATCAGAAGCTCTAAATATCTGTGTTTTAACAAGCCATTCAGACAATTCTTATTCACTGGCCTAAATAAATGGTAAATCATACACTATTCATGGGTTAAAAGATTCAATGTCATAAAGTTAATTCCCCCTAAATTGACACATAGATTCATCAAAATCCAAGTCAAAATATCAAACATTAGCAATGTATATGTATGTGTTGTGTGACTTGACAGTTTTTAACAATGACAATGGAAAAGGCTAGGACTTTCAGACACTTATGAAGAATGGCATTAAAGATTACAAAGTCAAAAACAATTTAATCAGTATGGCATTGACATAAGAATAAATAAAAAGATTAGAATAGAGCACCCAGAAATACATACATGCATACTTGACATGTGACATATGTGAGATTACAGGGCAAAAAGGGCAGGCGCACATGCATGTCCATGTGCATATGCGTGTGTGTGTGTGTGTGTGTGTGTGTGTGTGTGTTGTAAGAATAACAAAATATGGGAGAAAGGACTAAAGCTATAAGACCAATTAAGTAAAATTCCTATTTTGCCAGTATGTAGATAAATTAATAATTTTCTGTCTTTTATATATCATATAAACATATACACAAACATAATACCCTAAGTTGTCATTGCTAAATATCGTCTCTCAATAAAAAGAATCAGAGTTCCTCAAAAGTTGGCCAATTCCTGATCTGAGAAGACAATATTTAAAACAAGCCTGAAACCACTTGTCATTCCAGAAAACAAGGTTATCAAAGATTAATGTGATTATTTCAAAAGAATTGAAGAGCCTCCTCCTGAATTATTAGGACACCTTGAGCACAAATAACATTATTAGCCAAAATGAATGGAAATACACAGGACTTTCTCTCAAAATGAGTTCATGATGTGTTTATAATAAAATTAAACAAAGAAAATGCATTTGTCACTATTGAAGGATACTAAGAAAGCAATGAATATTTTGAAAATTGTTTAATTAAAGAAAAGAATCAAATATTTATCCTATATGAAATCTAAATTAAGGTTATTCATTACAGTGAAGCCTCCCAAAATCCAAGACAAAGAAAAAATAATAAAGCTGATGAGGGGGAAGAAACAGATAACATACAAAGGAAAACCGATTAGGCTGACATCAGACTTTTCTGCAGAAGCACTATAGGCAAGAAAAGAATGAAGCAACATATTTTTAAAAACTCCAGATAATAAATAACAGCCAAGAATACTTTACCCTGCAAAACTCTCCTTCCTATATGAAGGAAGAATAAGAACCTTCTCAGACAAACAAAAGCTTCAGAAATTCACTACTACTAAACCCTCACTATAAGAAATATTACAAAGCCTTAAAATCTAAACCAACAGAAGATTTACTGGAAGAACCAAACAAGGTAATGAATAGAAACATAAAATGATAAACAGAATGGCAACTCTAGACTGTCATTATCAATAATCACCCTAAATGTAAATGGCCTAAACTCATCAGTTAAAAGACACAGGGTAGCCTGTTGGATAAGAAAACCGAACGCAACCTCTTGCTGTCTCCAGGAAACACACGTAAGAGCCAAAGATAAACATAGATTAAAAATAAAGGTCTGGAAAACAATTCTACAAGCAACTGGCCCCCAAAAGTAGGGGCAGCCATACTTATATCAGATAAAATAGACTTCAAACTAAAAAAGGTAACAAGAGATACTGATGATCACTACATAATGATCAAGGGGACAGTACACCAGGAAGTTATAACACTGATCAATATCAATGCACCCAACGAAGGAGCACCAAAATGCATTAGATAATTTCAAATCTGCAAAAAGACATTGGGGAAAATGCATACATGGTAGGAGACTTCAACACCCCACTCTCACCAATGGACAGACCAACAAAACAAAAAATAAATATACAATAGCTCTAAACAAAGACCTAGAACACATGGGCCAAATAGACATGCACAGGACACTGCACACGAAAAACACTGAATACACATTCTTCTCAAGCACACATGGATCATTCTCCCAGATAGACTACATACTGGGACACAAGACAAACACGAACAAATACACAAAGATCAAAATCATATTAAACATCTTCTCTGAACATAAAGGCATTAAACTAGAAATCAACTACGAAAAGAAAGTAAGGAGGCCCCCATCACATGGAGAATAAAAAACATGATAGTGAAAGACTACTGGATCAATGTGGAAATCAAAGAAAAAATTAAGAGATACATTGAGACAAATGACAAAGAAGACACAATTTTCCAGCATATATGGGGCATAGCAAAATCAGTAATAACAAGAAAGTATGTAGCAGTACAGGCCGACATCAAGAAACAAGAAAGAATCAAAAAAAAAAAAAAAAAAAAAAAAAAACAAAAAAAAAAAAAAAAAAAAAAAAAAAAAAAAAAAAAAAAAAAAAAAAAAAAAAAAAAAAAAAAAAAAAAAAAAAAAAAAAAAAAAAAAAAAAAAAAAAAAAAAAAAAAAAAAAAAAAAAAAAAAAAAAAAAAAAAAAAAAAAAAAAAAAAAAAAAAAAAAAAAAAAAAGAACATAACCTCTCATCTCAAAGAACTAGAAGAACAACAACAACAACAACAAAAACCCAAAAATGAGTAGAAGAAAGAAAATAATACAATTTCAAGCAAAAATAAATGAAATAGAAATAAAAAAGACAATCCAAAAGATCAATTAAGCCAAAAGCTGGCTTTTTGGAAAAAAAAAAAAAGACAAACCTATAGCTAGGCTCACAAAGGAAAAAAGGGAGAAAATTCAAATAAATAGAATTACAAATCAAAGAGGAGAAATTACAACAGACACAGCAGAAATCTAGAGGATAATCAGAGATTACCATGAACAGTTATATGCGAACAAATTCAACAATCTGGATGAGATGGACAAATTCTTAAAACTATATAGCCATCCAAAACTGAATAAAGAAGAGATCAAAAACCTAAACAAACCAATTACAAGTAATGAAATCGAAACAGTAATCAAATCCCTCCCCAAAAACAAAAGCCTAGGTCCAGATGTTTTCACAAATGAGTTCTACCAAACATTCAATGATGAACTGGTGCCTATCCTACAAAAACTTTTCCAAACAATTGAGAAATAAGGAATACTACCAAGTATATTTTACAAAGCCAAAATTACACTAATACCAGAACCAAAGAAAGACAGCACAAAAAATGAAAACTACAGACCAATCTCTCTTATGAACACAGATGTAAAAATACTCAACAAAATCCTAGCAAATTGGATGCAAAAATGCATAAAAGGGATAATACCTCATGACCAAGTGGGATTTATACAGGGGACACCGGATGATTCGACATCCAAAAATCAATTAATGTAATTCACCACATCGACAAAAAGAAAAACAAAACCATATGATCATATCAATAGAGATTGAGAAAGCATTTGATAAAGTCCAACATCCACTTATGATGAAGACTCTTGAAATTCTTGGAAGAGAAGGAACATACCTCAACACAATAAAAGCCATATATGACAAACCTACAGCCAATATTATTCTTAAGGGTACAAAACTAAAAGCCTTCCCTTTAAGATCTGGAGCGAGACAAGGATGTCCACTCTCCCCACTACTTTTCAATATAGTACTGAAAGTCCTAGCTAGAGCAATTAGGCAAGAGAGAGATATATAAGGAATCCAAATAGGGAAAGAAGAAGTAAAACTATCATTATTCACAGATGATATGATAATGTATATAGAGAACCCTAAAAACTCCACAGAAAAACTAATTAAAACAATAAACTAGTAAAGTAGCAAATGACAAACAAACAAACAAAAATCAGTGGCTTTCCTATATGCAAACAATATATCTGAAGAAGAACAAATTGAGAAAACCATTCCATTCACAATTGTACCAAAAAAAAAAAAATTAAATACCTGGGACTAAATCTCACAAAGGAGGTGAAAGACCTGCACAAAGAAAACTACAAAACATTGATAAAAGAAACAGAAGATACAAAGAAATGGAAAGACATCCCCTGCTCATGGATTGTCAGAATTAAGATGATCAAAATGACTATTCTACCAAAAGAAATTTACAGATTGAATGCAATTCCGATAAAAATCTCTGACATTCTTCAAAGAAATAGAACAAATAGTGATGAAATTCATATGGAAGCACAAAAAACCTTGTATAGCCTAAGCGCTCTTGAATAGTAAAAGGAGAAATGGATGCATTTATACTTCAAACTATACTTCAAAGCCATAATAACTAAAACAGCAGGGTAATGGAACAAAAACAGAGACACAGGACAATAGAACTGAATTGATAACTCAACATAAAGCCACACACATATGGACAACTAATCTATGATAAAGGAGCAAAGAATATGCACTGAAACAAGGAGAGTCTCTTCAACAAATGGTAATGGAAAAACTGAACTGTTACATGAAAAAGAATGAAACTAGATTACTACCTCACACCATACATAAAGACCAACTCAAAATGAATAAAAGACCTGAATGTAAGCTGTGAAGCTATACAATATGTCAGAGAAAACACAGGCAAAACATTCCATGACATACATCTCAGAAATATCTTTAAAGACTCATCCCCTGAAACAATGAAAATGAAGGAAAAGATAAATAGCTGGGACTACATCAAACTAAAAAAATCTTCTGTGCAGCAAAAGAGACAGTAACCAATACAAAGAGACACCCCACACATTTGAAAAATATTTGCATTCCACAAAACTGATAAGGGGCTGATATAAAAGATCAACAAAGAACTTACACAACTCAACAAAAATAAAATGAAGTATGCAGTCCAAAAATGGGCAGAAGAGCTAAAAAGACACTTCTCCAAAGAGGAAATGCAGATGACCAAGAGGCACATGAAAAAATGCTCAATATCACTTGTAACCAGGGAAATACAAATCAAAACCACAACGAGATAAAACCTCACACCAATAAGAATGGCCCACATTAAAACAAACAAACAAACAAAACTAGCAACAACAAATGCTGGTGGGGATGTGGAGAAAAAGGAAACCTACATTGCTGGTGGGAATGCAAACTGGTCCAACCACTATGGAAAGCCATGTAGAGGACCCTCAAATTACTAAAAATGGAACTGCCATATGACCCAGCAATTCAACTCCATCCATGGATGGAGCTGAAGGGATTATGCCCAAGAAATAAGTCAGAAGGAAAAAGAAAAATGTCAGATGGTTTCACTTACAGAAGGAACATAGTGAAGCCTTACAAAGAAGGGGGAAAAAGACAAAACCAGCAGTCAAACTATAAATTGGAGACTTTCATCAGGGGATGGGGAGAGAAATGGATCAAAATGGGTGGGAAGAGCACAAAAGTCTATGGTGATGGTTCACAGGTGTCTTGGTGGTAGTAATTTTATGGGGACAACACCTGAGAGGAGAAAGCAAACATTGTACAAAAATGAACAAAGATGTAAAAATATGTAAATAAGTAAATTTTTAAAATAGAGATAAATTAAGGTGATTAATTGGTTAATGATGGGACATTTCTTTCTATAGAATAAGTCCAATAAATAAATGAAGAGGGAATAAAATAATTAGAATGTCATTTGTTGTAATCATTTTGAATATATAGATCCAGGTAATTTTGTTCAGTGGTGGTTCACATTACCAAAAAAATGACAACAAGTTAAAATGTGCCTCCTGATGTGCCTCCATATCATGTATGACATACTCTGGCAAAAAAATAAATTGAGCCAGAATATAATCATGTCTTTAGAGCCAACTCCCAATTTAGAGGAAATGCAGATAAGAGCAACAGGTATCTTGTTCAGTGAAATCACAAGGAAGCAATTTACAAAAAGCACAACAAACAACCCAGTCTCTTCAACAAATAAATTGTGAGAAAATAATGAAAGGGGGAGAAAGAAAAAGTAGATAGCAAAGGACCTATAGACTTAAAGATATTTATACTACATATAAAAATCAAACTAAAAATGGATAAAAGACCTAAACATAAGAACTGAAGCTATAAAAGTCTTAGAAGAAAATATAATGGATATTGGATTTGTCAATGAGTTCTTGAATATAATATGAAAAGCATAGGCAACAAAAATAAAAATAAAAAATTGAACTACATCAGAATTTAAAATTTCTCTGCATCAAAAGACACAGTTAACAGATTGGAAATGTAACCTATAGAATGGGATAAAATATTTATAAATCATGTATTCTCTGATAAGAGGTTAGTATTCAGAATATATAAAGAACTCCTAACTCCTACATCTTGACATAAAAAACAACCAACCTGATTGAAAAATGGATTAAGGATGTAGACATAGCTCTAAAGAAGATAAACAGTGACCAGCAAGCACATGAAAAGATGCTCATCATTAGTTTTTGGGGAAATGCAAAACAAAACCACAGGATACCACCTCCCACCCATTAGGATGACTACAATTAAAAAAAATATACAGAAAATAGCAACTATGTGGCAAAGGTGTAGAGAAATTGGAATCTTAGTGCAGTGTTGGTGAGAATATAAACTGATGCAAACCCTAAGGGAATATGGTGATTCCTCAAAAAAAAAAAAATAGAATTCCCATATAATTCAGTAATTCCATTGCACAGAATATACAAAAGAATAAAAAGAGTAATTTGGAATAGCCAAAAGAATAGAAAGTGGGATGTCAAAATTATATTTTTACGCACATCATCATAGAAACATTATTCACAATAGCCAAAAGGTGGGAGAAAATTTTGTTCATTAACAGATGAGTAGATAAACAAAATGTGATATGTTCGTACAATAGAACATTATTCTCCCTTAAAAAGGAGTGAAATTCTGACACATAAAACAACATGAAAGAATCTTGAGGATATTACAGCAAGTGCCAGATTCATAGAGACAGAAAGTAAAATGGTGGTTACCAAAGGATAAGATGAGTGAAGGAATATTGGGAATTTGTTTAATGAATTTATTTTTTAAAAAATGATTTATTTTTCTTTTTTTATGCATACAAGAATTAAGGTGTAGGGCAGAGGTGCAAGGGATCAGAGAATTCACCAGAGACAGAGTGGGGAACAGAACAGACAGATACTGAAATACACTGCTTGAGTGAAGCAGTGGGCAAGACAGGAGAGGTCTGCTGTGCTATGTGGGTTAGCTCCCTGACCAGGGATCCAACTCATGCCATGTGGCTGGTAAAAGCTTGATAGCACTGAGACTTTAACCCCTCCACCACCAGGGAGGCCCTCTTTAATGGATTTAGAGTTTCAGTGTTCCAAGATGCAAACAATTCTGAAGATGGATAATAGTGATGGTTGCATAACAATATGAATGTACTTATCACTACTTAACTCTACCCTTAAAAATTGTTAAGATGATAAATTTTAAATTACATATATTTTACCACAATTAGAAATTTTTAGATTGTAATTGAAAAAGGATTTAAGAAACAGTTGTAAGGATCTTGTATGATTACTGATGAAAACATACACACAAAAAGAAATTAAAAAAAAACGAGCTCATTTAGGAAATTTTAATAGTAACTGTGTTCAAAGAATTAAGTTATTGCCCATTTTTTTAGGTGTCATATGATATTGAAGTTGTCTTTTTAGAGAAGAGTCCCTGTCTTTTAGAGATAAATACTAAAATATTTATGGATAAAATAATTTGATGTCTGGAATTTGCATTACATTGAGTAGGGGAGTAGACCAGGACAACCTAGACTGGCTTTGAGTTGGTAATTGTTGAAGTTAATCAGTGGGTATATCAGTGTTCCTTTCCCCCATGCGTATTCTTTAAAATACCTCTGGTTTCAAGGTGACCTCTGATTTTATTCTTTACCACTGGATGTTTCTAAAGAAAGGATGCTACATTAATGCCAATTTATTTTTAGTCTACAATGACATGCTTGTTTTCGACTTGGTCTAGCAAATCTGTTCCCTTAGGTCAAATATCATGGAACTAAATAGCTCCCCACATTCCAGTTGCCTAGAAGTCAAGATAAACAGCCATATCACACATGGCATCACCAGTTCCTATACACAGTTCAGAAATATCATTAGAAAATAGGTAATTAATGCACATGTCTATCTGCTGAAGGATATCCTGTAAGCCACAAATGTCAAAACCACTGATTTGATTATTACCCTCCAAACAGGACAGCACTGGAGACACTGAGACTGATTTTTAGGTTAAATTTATCCATGAAGGAAACAGAGAGGCAATGTTTATACAAAATGGTCGGAAACTGGATACTAAACACATCATCTAGCTGCCTCAAACCATTGTTGTAAGAACTTGCCACTGAATGGACAATTAGCTGTTTCCTGCCATTTAATTCTAATCTTTATGTTTGTATTTTAAAGTATAGCATGATGAAAGATTTTACTTCTGCAGTTTTCCCTAATGAGTTTTACATATTTGTACCTTTCTGTATTTAAGTATTTCTATTGTTAAGACATGTGACCAAGTAATCTTATGACTAAGTTTATTATACATCTACCTTTACTGTGGAGTTGAAATATTCAACAGTTTTAAAAGGCAGGTTTATTTGAATGTTTCCTGCAGAGAGTCAAAGAAACTCTAATACATATACACATGTATATACACTCTAATATATATATATATATATATATATATATATATATATATATATATATATACACACACTATATATATATAAAGAAACTCGTGTGTGTGTGTGTGTGTGTGTGTATAAATCACAGCCTGTTTAAGTGTATTTTCTCTTCCTGTCTGAAGTCCCTCATATCCTGACCTGCAGCTTTTACAATAGTAGGAAACCATTCTTGGCACATGTTTTACATCTGTAGGATATTCTTCTGAATCCAGTAAAACCAGTTCCCACCCTAATTGTAATGAAAAGATTATTTAAAACTTTTCTGTTCATAGAGGACAAATTCTCAAAATGTGTTAAACTCAAATAATAGCAATATACAACTGAATTTGTAAAAGATGAGTTCAAGTCATGCCTTGATAACAAAGTAACTGGGTGACTTCAGAAAAGTCAGTGAGTCCATTGGAACTTTGGATTCTTCATTATATATTGAGGATCTTGTAGGAGATTATTTTTGAAGACACTGTCCAGTTCTAAAATTATGTGCTTCTTCAGATTCTCTCAGACAGTTAAGAATTGGTATGACACAAGATTTATAAATAACTTAAAAACCAACCTCTTCATGGCAGATTTTTGTCCACATTTCCATTCTTTTATCTATATTAAGTTAAAAACCTTTAGTTGCCAATACCACAGGAAAAGATAAACACCAAAGATGAAGTAGAATGTGGAAAATACACGAAACAAGTTTTTTATTCTCTGACAAATGAAGAAATTTCTGTATTTTGTTTTTATGTGTTTAGTTTGTCTTACCAGCTATCAAATGAAATATCCAAACATTTTAAGCTCAGATTAAAAAAAAAGTAATAGGGTTTTTTCATGCCCATAAAGTATATTCTTAACTGACTAGATAAAGTGGCCCTTGCTGATAACAGTACTCTAGCTGGAGCAAACTGCAGCCTGAGGACTCGCTTGAAGTGAGTGCTTTGTTGACTTCCTCTCCCTTGATGTGTGGGCACTTGCCTGGTGGCAGTTGCAGCTGAGAGAAGGATGGGGTGGGGAAACAGAGGATGTGGCATCCAGCTCTGATGTGCAGCCTTGGCCAGGACCAGTGCCACGCTCGGGAACCTCCCCACTGCCAAGCCACACTGCTGAACACTCACTGTAGAAGGTGGAGCTTCCCATTCCACCATTTACTTCCTGAATGAAAGGTAGTTGGAAACATGGGAAGGAGCTGAGTCATAGAAGGCTTTAAAAGCCAGATATGTGGACAATCTCCCTGTCCTAGTGGACACATTCAGCTTGATCTTTGACTCCCGTGTTCAGAGGTGCCTCTCATCCCTTTTTGCCATGTGTCTGGTCCCTGGGTTGCGCAATATACTATCCAGGGTAGGACAGACTGCATTGGCCACTCCCGGCCTATACATTTCCTTTCTCTTTCTCTCTCTTAGCTCTCCCTTTTCTTACTCCCTATAAACAAACCCTATTATTATTGTTTCTCCCTGTGTGTCTGCTGTTGAGTTGTGCCCTGCAGTCAGAAGTGCACAGGTGTGGATTCACTAACCATGTTATCCCCCTTGTCTTGGCTTTTCCCTATTTTAGTACCACAAAATTAATGTTAGGACTTCAGATGTAGAGTCAGAAGACCTTAAGATATTTTGGGCTCAGAGTTAAATATTACAAGAAGTCTGAGTTTCAATTTCCTCTTTTATAAAGTGAGAATGCAGCAACTCTTTGACAAGACCATTCTGAAGATTATGAAAAAATAATATAAAAGCATCTGCTAAATAGAAGGTACTCACACTGTATCTTCCCTTTGTCCCTTCCTTCTTTTTAGATTCACAAAAATAGTAGGTACTTTAAATATTTGTTAACCAATGGACTTATTGGATAGCATTTAAAAGGGCAAGATAAGTAATTCAGGGAAAGAAAGGATAAAGTTTCAAGATTAATCAAACAATATAGAAAAGAACCTGGAAAAGTATATACCAAATGTAAACAGTAGTGTTTGGATTGTGGGAATATACTTGCTTCTTATACAAAAAAAAAAAAAAAAGCCATTTTGACCCAACTGAGGAAATATGAATACAGATTTAGGTATGTACTAGAAAACAGAAAGAATTAATGATGTTCTTGTTAATTCTAAATAAGTGTTAGTTAATTGTTGAGGATGGAGATAACAGTATGAGACAGTATGAGATGTTTGTTTAAAAAAGAAAAGAGGCATGTACTACATTACCTATAGGTAAAATGACAGAATGTTTGAGATTTGCTTTAAATACTCCAAAGAAACAAAAATAAAATAAAAATCAGGGATTGTTGAAATAAGAAAGACAGGTGGTGCTGAGTGATGGATTCATGGTAACTGTTACAGTATTGTTCCTACTTTTGTATCTTATTCAAAAATTTCCATAATAAAAAGTGAAAGATGTATATGATCTTCGAAAAGCAGAAAGGTTGGGTCAGGGGGCAAAAGTGTCTCTTTTTCTACTTTCTTCTTGCTGTACCTCTGCCTGGTCTATCACCCCACCATGTGACTGTATAATCTGTGCATGGAGGAATGGTTGGGTGAGTCAATAATGTTGAATATTATGTTTCAAGCCTTTGCCATGAGATACAGGATTTTTTTTTTTCTTTAAGATGTATTTATTTAAGCTGGGGTACAGGTCAGAGGCGTGGAGCGGCGAGAAGGCTCACCAGAGACAGAGCGGGGAGCAGAACAGGCAGATCAGAAATACACTGCTGAGGGGAGCAACAGGTGAGGCAGGAGAGGTCTGCCGCACCATGTGGGAATCTCCCTGGCCAGGCGTGGAACTAGCGTCGCAGCTGCCGACAGCTCCACAGTGCAGCGCTTAACTGCTGCACCACCAGGGAGGCCTGAGATACAGGATTTTTAAGGCATTCCAGGAAGCCTATAGTTTCTGTATAACATATTGCTCACAGGTAAACGAAACTTCCATTTTCTGGCTAAGAGTTGATTCTTTGTGAGATAAAAGATCAAAGGTTATACTTGGTCTTAAGCTTGTCATTTCAAGTGAATTGTATTGACAGAGTCATCAACACCGAACTGATGAAATTTCTGCCAATTACCTGTGCTTTCTTGTGGCTTTTTCTGAGGGAGGGGGTTGGAAGTGAAAGGGCATTGTTTTGTTGTTTAGGTTTTGTTTTGTTTTGTTTTGGTCTGAACTCTACCCATGATTTTTCTGCTTTGGTTTAAATTCCCTTTATCTACAATGCTCTTTGTGTGCATATGTCACTCTGTGATCAACCAGAGCCAGCCCTCCTCATCTTTGGGCAAACGCTTTCTGCCTAGACTTGAGATATATCATATTTGTTTAATCTGGAAAAGTCCTTCACAAGAGTCACTCGAGTTTTTGACTTTGCAGATTCAGTTTTTATCTACATGTAGCTTGACAAAATGCTGATTACTCTGTTCACCATAATTATTATGTCTGACCAGAATTTGGTAAGAAGGATGCCCTTTCTTTCAAGAGCTATATTAGCCACCTTCCTGGCGATGATTTTTGAGTATTTGATAAGGATGTATCAGACATACAAGATTTGCAATCATCCCAGGAATGACCCACACCTGGCTCCAAACTAAGTTGGCATAATATTGAATTGATATATTTTTTCTTTTTTAGAAAATATTTATTTATTTATGCATAGAAGAACTGGGGTATAGGCCAGAAGTGGGTGTGTGTGTGTGAAGAGGATTTACCAGAGATAGAGTGGGGAGCAGGACAGGTGGATTTACAGAAATACACTGCTAAGGGCAGCAGCAGGTGAGACAGGAGAGGTCTGCTACGCCATATGTGGGTTAGCTCCCTAGTCAAGAATGGAACTCAGACCATAGTAGTGATAGTGCTGAGACTTAAGCCCTACATGAGGCCCTGAATTCATATTTGTTCAATATCAAATATTCTATCAAAATCTACAAAGCAATTTTAGTTTCCATATTACAAAAAGAGATGATCTATAAAACTGTTTTTTATTAGTTAATAACTTTTCTTCTATAGGAAGCAATGAGCTTTATAGAGAAAGAATATCAAGTTTATTATTCTTCTTTCAACCAATACCCCTTGGCAGATAGAAATTGCAAACTCCTTCAGGGAAGAACATAATGTTATAATCTACACACATGGGTACTCACTGGATGTTACTTATTGACCACAACAGAGTTGGATTTTCTGAGTCATTAAGTAGAAAATATTTTACTATAGAAACACTATTAACTTTTAAAAAAATCACAGTTAGAATTACATTTTGGAAGTGAGAATCAGACATGAAGACACTTTGTAAAATTATTTGTTGAAACTTATTAATGAAAAGAAGCTGCAGTTTCTACTTTGAATCTCTGTACTATTCATACCATCCAAACCCCGAACATGCAGATTCTTAATAAGCAGGATCATTCTCAAAATATTGTTTCCACAAGGCTTTTTATCTGTGAATGAGTCTGAATTTCAGCATATTCTTTGCCATCTTTTGTTCTTTGATGCGACTCGGATTTATCACGTTCAAGGAATCCCATTATTAGAGGTAGTTTGAATTTTAGATGTTAAAGGAGGACTGCTTCTACACTGGCTACTGAAGACACAAAGTCCAATACACTTCTTATTATGACAAGAAAACTAGTACCAAACCTGAGATGTGTGAAGCTCACATTCCCATGGTGATCCCAGCCCCAAATGTATTTCTGAAACCAAAAGGAAATTAAAAAGCAAAACGGGAGGTTTGGTTTGTTTGGACATCAGCAATCACTGAAGTTTATACAATGATGATACTTTTTTAGACTACAGGAAATCACGTAAATATGCTAAAATTAACTGAATAAATATTAAGTATTTACTGGTTGCTATTCTAGGTGCTAGGGTACAGCATTTTTAAAAAAATCTCTTTTCAGGGATTTCACATTTTATTGAAGAGAAAACAATAAGCAATTACAAAAATAAATACATAATATATCACGTGATGATAGGAAGCATGGAGAAAATAAGGCTGTGGTAGATTGTGGTCAGGAAGCCCCCTTAGAGGACAGAATGGAAAACCCTTAGACTCTGCTGTAGCACAGGCATAGAAAAGGAGAGATTGTCATAACTACAACGACACTAAGGCACAAGGCCTTGTTAATCCATCTCATTATGCAGCAGAATGATAAGATAGAACAGGTTATTTCTGGTTATTGAATGGCTCTTGAGCAGGGGGACAAGGTAAAGTTCATGGTTCTGTGTGCTTCTGTCCTGGCAGACATGTCACTCCAACGGGCTGCAGAGACTACCAATCTTAGAGGACCCTCCATGAGAAAACAAGGGAGGAGTGGGAAAGCTAAACCCTAATCAATTTGTCATTTCCATTACTTATATCTGTTTCAGTAATCTTGACTCAATTTTTAGTCATTATCTTTGCCCATCCTTGAATTGGAAGCAATCTTCATGGTCTGTTTTGGATTGGGTTAAGTAAGAATACAATACAAATAGACATTGTGAGCACTGGGAGTGGACGTAGTACTTACTTTCCAAAAGGTGACCAAGCAAAACGTATCTAATGAATTGATAATGAGCAGAGATTTGAATAAATTAGATACAGAACCTTGGCAAACACATTGGGATGTGGGAGGGGTTGAGTTGAATTCCTGGTACAGAAACAGCAAAGGCAAAGACTCTGAGTCAGGATGGTCCTTGGTATGTTCAAAGGAAAAAGAGGTAGCCATGTATCCGGAGAGAAGTGAGAAAGTGGGAGTGGTAGGAGATGATATAAGGAGAGATTCTGGAGGCCAAGTTACTTATCACCTTGTAGACCATCATGAGAACTTTGACTTCTATTCTGAATGGTATGTTGAGATTTGAGCAGAGGAGCAATAGGAATTCACTGCCATTTAGACAGACTCACTCTAGCTGTTCTGTTTAGAATAGGATTTACAAAGAAAATGAAGGGAAAGATAAACAGCTGGTATTACATCAAATTAAAAAGTTTCTGTACAGCAAAAGAGACAATAACCAAAATGAAGAGACAGCCTACAGATTGGGAGAAATATTCACATGCCATACAACTGATAAGAGACTGATTTCAAAGATCTACAAAGAGCTCACACGACAACAAAAAGAAAGCAAACAATCCAGTCCAAAAATGGGCACAAGAGTTAAAAAGATACTTCTCCAAAGAGGGAATGCAAATGGCCAACATGTATATGAAAAAATGCTCACTATAACTTATAATCAGGGAAATGCAAATCAAAACCACAATGAGACACCATCTCACTCCAGTGAGAATGGCCCATATTAAATACAGTAGCAACAACAAATGCTGACGAGGATGTCGAGAAAAAGAAACCCTCTTACATTGCTGGTGAGAAACCACGATGGAGAGTTGTGTGGAGGATCTTCAAATTACTAAAAATGGAGCAACCATGTGACTCAGCAATTCTACTCCCAGGAACCTACCCTACCGAGGAGGGTCCTCTAAGATTGGTAGTCTCTACAGCCCATTGGAGTGACATGTCTGCCAGGACAGAAGCACAAAAACAGTAATTCAAAAGGAAATCTGCACGCTTATGTTTACTGTAGCACTATTTACAATAGGTAAGATATGGGAATAACCTAAATGCCTGAAAATAGATGACTGGATCCAGAAGATGTGGTATATATACTCAATGGAGTATTATTCAACAATCAAAAAAGATACTTATGCCATTTGCAGCAACATTGATGGAGCTGAAGGGATTATTCTCAATGAAATAAGTCAGAAGGAAGAAGAAAAATATCAGATGATTTTACATATAGGAGTAATATTGGGAAACTGAACAAAGGGTCAGAGAAAAAAAAAGTCAAAACTAGCAGGCAAATTATAGATCTGAAGCGTACTGCAGGGGAGGAACAAGGAGGGCATCAGAACATGGGAAGGAAGAGCATAAGGGACTATGATAACAGTTCATAGGTGATGTGGTGATAGGAGATTTATGGGGATTATACATGAGGGGAGAAATAAAATATTGTACAAAAATGAACAATTATCTAAGAGAAAGAAGTTACAAACTTCAGGAAAAATAAAACAAACAAAAAAGGCAAAATAGAATAGGCTTTAGGGGCCAAACACAGGGGCAGGAAAATCAATGAGGAGGCTATTATACTAATTAAAGCAAGTGGTGGTAGAGGTTTTGACAGGTATGTTAGTAATAGAGAGTAAGAATTCTTGATTATCTGTATTTTAAGGTAGAGGAAAACAAAATTCCCAATGGATTAGATGTGAGGTTTATGAAAAAGAGAAGAACCAAGGATGACTCCATAGTTTTAGCCCGAGCAACTAGAACAGAAGAGCTGAGAAGAAGGAATCTTGTATCTGGTTTTGGAGAGCAAAATCAGGTTTGATTTTGGATGTGGTAAATTTAATGTATTTATTTTTCAGGGAAAATTTGAAAAGGTAGCAACCTAGGAATGTAAATGAGGGAGTACCACAAAAATAAGCTGCAACCTCACTCCCCAGAACACCCTATTAAAATACTGAGGAGTCTAGTGGGGGGAAATATATTAAACAAGCAACAAGGACAGAATATAAATTTTTATCATTCAATGTCACAAAGGAGAATCATGCTATTAAATGAAAGAGAAGGCCCTTTCCTAATGATTCAGGAAAGGTTTCCCTTGAGGAAGGGACATCTAAACTCAGTCTGAAGTTGACTAGAAGCTAAGAGACAAGGTGGAAAATGAATGGGAGTAATTTTCAAAGGAAGGAGAATAGCATTTACAAAGAAATTGTAAGGTAGCCAGGGTGGCAAGATGCAAAAAACAAAAGGAAGTGTGATCAAGATGTGGCTGAAGAGGTGAGTTAGTACTGCACTGTGCAGCATAAGTATTTTGATCTTTATTCTAAGAGCAAAGGGATGCATGAAAGTATTCATTGTGCTTTAAAAGGACTATTGTGGTTTCAGTGTGAAGAATGGATTATAAGTGTGCAGAAATGGATATGAAAAATGGATTAAGTCATCATAGTAGGAGACAAGGAAGATGTTGGGAGGTGGAGTACTTGGTGACTATGGAGACAATAGGGTTCCTGGCTTGGGCTTCTTAAACATACTCCCAGTTCATAATAAATAAAACCATTCATCTGACCAGAGGATGACATTTTCATCTTCCTCACCAGGGCATGAACCAGGTCATCTATAATTCACATTAAACATTCAACTGTGAATGACAATCACCCTTGGAGAATGCGCCTGGAGAGGAAGATGGTCGAAACAGAAGGACATTCACTTTTTATCAATGTTTCTATATTATTTGATTTTTGCAATGAAAATGTGAGTACAAAAATAAGTTTAAAAAACAACTATGGAAAGCCCATAAATGATTTTAAGCATAGGCAGGAGAGAGCTAGCACAATTGTGTTATGTCACCAAGACTGGATTTTGAGTTCTCAAGAGCCCATCCTATCCATTCTGCCACTTAGAAAGTGGGACAGAAAACTAGAAGAGGAGTGTGGGATTTGCAATAAATATTTCCAAAAATCTTATCTTGTGATTACTTTATGAATAAGATTATAGTAAGAGAGCTGAGACTAAACCATGCTTATTTCTCATGAAGCACATTAATGAAAAAGACCTAGAGAAAAGCTAGCATTGACTTTGGATAACAAACGGATAGCTATAGTTTTGTAGAGATGAAAGATGGTCCTTTCACTAAATAAATTCACATGAAGTCCTTATCTAAGAAATAGTCTCTTTGAAAGAGTTAAACATACAAGGATTGGTGTCTAACACAGAGAATAGATTTTATACAATTATAGGCAACAAATTTTTCACTTGGCAAAAATTGGGATGTCTAGTAGGCTATCAAATGTGCACTTAGTATACTCCTATAGATTCAGCCAGCATTAACTCATGACTGCATTCAGATGTGGTATCTAGACCTTTTCCTTCCAATAATCCATTTGCTTTTCATTAAACTGCCTTTGAGTTTATGTTCTATACTCCTACTTCCGTTATTTGAGAGAGATACCATTTAGAACACTGTGTATGTTTTGCATTCCTCTCAATACGCGTGTGCAGAATCTGGAAAGGAATCCAGGAAAAGCAGAAGTGAAAAATTTGCATTAAAAATAATATTCTTATTTATTTGCTCACAAATAGTAATGGTAGGATTCACAGAAAGCATTGCCAGCACCTGTGCAGCACTATGCAAAGCACTTTCGCTTCCATTATTTTCATTTTCTGCCACTTTTTGAGTCAGAGATTCTCACTGCTGTGTCACAGATGAGTGAATGGTCAGAGTCCTTTCAACTAGACAGGATTTTAATCTGACTTCTTTGCTCTTTTCTCAACTAGTAATAGGAATAGAATGTTGCTGGATTAGAGCTCTCTTAGGTAAATATACACACACACAAGATGAAACGCTTTCTGGAGCTCAAGGACAGGGAAGTAAAGCTGAATCTCCCTGCAGCCCACCAGAAAGCTGCGGTCCTCTCTGTCTGATTCTCTTCATCATTTATTTACCCACATCCCTCTGCTTTTTCCAAGCCCATGACACCACCAAGACTGCGGTCTCAGGCATGGCATGATCAGAGTGTATAGTCTGGAATCTCAGTTGGAGTTCCAAAATTCTTAGCCTGACTAGCAGAGCTTGGGTGAGAGAGGGACCACTATTCAATTGACTCTAAATGAGGGTGTTTGTCTTCTCAGGTGATGGAAATCAAATAAAATCATGGGTACCACATTAGACTAATCTGCTCAAATTAATGATTGTAAATGTTTTGAAAAGTGCTAGGGCTTTTATTGTGATTATACACAAATCTTCTTTAAAATCTAATGAAACTATTATGCTATGGAAAAGTGAAAGCCTTTTTAATTTAAGCAATCCGTTCAATTACTGATACCAATAAACCTCCAAGTCTAATAATTCAGTGGTACATGGGAAGAACGTCCACTGCTAGCCAGGCAGTTTGAAAAACAGACAAAATGGCTGGCAGTTAGGCAACTGTATGAGCATATCTTAAATCTACATTGGCAGGTAGTTGGGGAGAGTAAAATCCCAGCTGAAGGTGCAAAGAGCAGAATGAAATATTTCCAGTGATAGAAAAAAAACAAAAACTAAGGATACCAAAAGAGGTTTCAGCACCACCAAAGCATACACCAATATTTAGAGACAGAAATAAGCACAGAAGAGAAAGAACTGAGAAATGGAATCAGTGAAATCTGTCAAGAATACATATGAAAATGGTCAAGCAGAGCTGCATAGAGAATCACTCTAGGGGGTCCAACAGATAATAGAACTGTCAGAAAGAAAGATAGGAAGGTATTATAGAAGAAATAACTCTTTACAAACTGAAAGATTAATACCAATGACGAACATCACTATATCAGAACACAATTATAATAAAGGTCCCTCAAATTCTAAATTAAAAAAGGGCCCTACAGATTAGACTTCTGAATACCAGTCAAGAAAGGTGGTGGGGCAAAAGGTCTGGTAAAGAGAGAATAAAAAACAAACAGCCGGGGAAGTAACAAGGTGCCAAAAATACACACTGGACAGCAAGCAACAAGAGCTATCAGTTCAGAGATTAGCAGGACTGAGTTCTAGGGAGGTCTCCAAGAGAAGGGAACAATTGATGTTTTAAGATTTGAAAAAAAAAATAACAAATACCAGTATGATTGAGTAACAAATCTGATTGAGAAGCCTGGACTTCTTATGATCGTTCATTAGAAATTATAGAAAAGACAACTAAAAGAAAGTAGTACTTCTGAGCCAAATAAAGTCACAGTAATATACATCCTGATTACTGATTGAACTAAATTTACCCTATCACTACATTTACTTATACTTTGAACGCATACATTAGAAAAGAAGAAAGATGTAAAATCAGTATTCTAAGTTTCAATTTTGGAAACTAGAAAAAGGACAAATGAAATCCAAAGTAAGAGGAAAAACATTAGAACTAGAGCAGAAATGAATGAAATTAAAAATAGGAAATCAATAGAGAAAAATCAACAAAACCAAAAGCTGGTTCTTTGAAATGATTAATGCAATTAATAAACTAGCCAGGTAAAAAAAAAAGGCACAAATTATGTTTCAGAAATGTAAAGGAATGTATCAGTATAGATAGCATGTAAATAAAAATAGAATACCACGAACAAATCTGTGTCCCCAAATTTGACAATCTAAATGAAATGAACCAATTCCTTGAAAAAAACAATCTGTCAAAATGCAAGCCAGAAGAGATGATTTCAATGTGCCCATATCTATTAAAAAAATCTAATACATAATAACCTTCTAAAACACAAAGCACCAGGTCCAGATGTGTTCACTGGTGAATTTTATTAAATATTTAAAAAAGAAACTATGCCAGTTCTTTGTAGTATCTTTCAATGGATAGAAGGAATACTTGCTAACTCATTCTATGAGGCCAGTATTATCCCAGTAACAAAACCACACAAAGACATTTTAAGAAAACTATAGACCAGTATCTCCTATGAACGTAGATGCAAAAATACCAACCCCCCCCAAATATTAGCAAATCCAATCCAAACAGTATAAAAAGAATTAAATAACATTGTCACGTGGGATTTCTTCCAGGTACACAAGGTTGGTTAAACATTAAAAAATCAGTCATTGTAATCTATCACACCAATGTATGAAAAAAGAAAACTCACATGATCATATCCATAGATGGAGAATAAACATTTATAAAATCCAATATCCATTCTTGACAAAAATTCTCAAGTAAATTAGGAAGGAAGGGAATGTCTTCAATTTAAGGACTACAAAAATTTACAGGAAACATTCTATTTAATGGCAACAGTAACATCAGATAAAAGGCAAGGATATTGCCTCTTATCATTCCTTTTCAACATCATACTGAAGTCCTGCTAATGCACTAAAGGGAGGAAAGGAAATAGAAAGGGAAGACATAAAGATACTAAAAATAACAGTGTAAGAAACACAGAGGTAAGTAGCAGATTAAGGGATGAATGAATGGAGTTAGCTCTGGGCATAGGGAAGGAGACTGACATTTTTTAAAGAAAACATTACCTGATACTATTTGTACCTGATACTATTTGATTTCTACCTATCTGCATTTATTACTTGGACAATTTTTTTAAAAGCAAATGCTAAAGGAAAAGTAATTGCAAGAGCAGATGTAAATTATGTATATATACACACACAAACACTTCTCAACATTTCTAATGACAAAAATGTCATAAATTACAAGAATGCCCAAGCAAGAATTTACTAGAAAATTACAATATGTTCATGATAAATGTAATGCAGCCTTTAAAAATGTAAATTTTCAGAGATATGGGAAAGGTTTTATAAATGGAGAAGATAACAAAACAGTAAATATTTTTTTTACACGAAAGTGAGGCATATGTATAAAATAGCAGTAAGAAAAAGCACTGGCTATGGTAGGGAATATGTAACTTCTATTTTTTTGTGCTTTTATGTAGTTTCCAAATCTACCGAGAGCATACTGCAATAACAGTTACTAAACACACACTCAAAATCTAATGATTCTAAGTGATGGGATTGTGGATGATCTTTATTTTCTAGTGATTTTTGTTGACTCATGCATTCTATCCATTTATGGCAGACAGTTCTGTTAATCATTCTGATTCTCTTCCAGGACATACATGGTGATTATAATTCCTCATCTTCACCATTGGTGGGTTCTGACCAATGGAAACAGGGAGAAGTGATGTGTGCCTGTCAGTTCTAGTCATAACTCGTGTAGGATCTACCACTCTAGATCTTCTTCCATGGCATTTTTGAGACATAAAGCTGGCATTGTCTTAAGATGGAGAAGATGCATCCCTGGATGCTTGGAGTCTGCTTGTCCCACTGGAACATGCTGAAAGTAGATAAACTATCTGAAGTCACTCAAATGCTGTGGTTGTCAAAGCAGTTTATCTATCCTAATACACCATTCCTATTATCAGTGGGAATGGCCCATCAAAAACAAACCTTTAATAGTGGTCCATGATTTACTGAATGATTTTCAGGGTGGTATACAAGATTCTGCGGGACCTTGTCCTATGCACTTCATGTTCAAAACACCTCACTGCCCCTCATTAACACTTCCAAAGCTCCAGAGCTTGTCCTCTGCTATTATAGAATACTGATCACACATTGTGCTTGGTTATTCATCAGTCCACTTCACTGGTGTGAGTCTCTACTAAGGTAGTAGTTGTCTTTCTTCACAGGTCTATTTTCTATGCTTCATGCTATGTACAGGTATATAAAGAATGCTCAGAATGTATTTGCTGAACAGATAAATAATGTGCTCCTAACTGTTTATAGACCCTTAAAACACCACGAAAATGTAAAGCCTGGAAGGTAGGAAAAGGCCATTCTCATTTTATCTGAATGTATTCTTCCAAATTGCTCAATCTTGGAATAGTTGATGAGTTGCCTTAAAACTCTTACGATATTACAGAAAACAACAGCCAGGAATCAAATAATACATCCTTTGGGACTAGAATTGGTTTCTAGACCAAACCCTTTATTAGTCTAAGAAACTTCAGACATTTTGACTTTTTAAATTCAGAACTGAAATTCTTTTTGTCTTAGGAATTTGCAGTGAAATTAAATATTTTAAGTAGTGGTCGAGTACGAATTACTTCAGATAGGAAGGAGTCTTAGAAACAAAAGATTCACCACCATAACTCAAAATGCTCCATTTGTGAGGGAGACATTCTCAGAACAGCACTGTATTTTATGCTTCTTAGAAACAAGGTTTAATAACAACCCTGTAATTAATATGAAAGCATTATTTGAAAGGTATTAAACAGCAATTTCCCATGGTTTAGTCTTAGGTATTACTTTAATAGTATCCATGTAGAATGCAGTTAGTGATCTTAAGTTTTTTTTTATTTTTCAAAAATATGTGATTTCACCCTCTCTATATAAGACAACTGGGCTTTTTAAAGTTTCTTCCTTTATATGGATTATCTTAAAAAAAATGTGAAGAACTAAATCACTTTTGGTTTTAATATATAGAAAAACAAAACACACAGGCCTTTAGTCAAACAACTTTGTGATATTTATATTCCATTGCACAGATATGGGTTATACAAATTAGTAACACAAGTTATTTCTTAAATTCCAAACATTTTCTAAAATATTATTACAGCAGATGCCTAGGATATTAAAACATCAAGGTGGAAATCATACTCTAATTAGTTAAATATGCACTGAAAATACTGCACGTTTTAATTAGAAGAAAATTAAAATGTGTGCTCAAATCCTCTACCAAACTAAGCAGCAGGGCAACTAACAACTACAAATAAGTCACTGTGGTCCATTTTTACGTATGCATATATACGATTATTCTTTAGATAACCCCTCCTCTTGAAAATATATAATTAAAACATAAAAATTGGATAAATGATTTAAAGAAATTCAAATTCTTCCTAACAACTAAAACCTAGGGTGAAGTGTACTATCATCTGTGACTTCCTACAACTACTAATTCAAAGATAAAAGACACCAACACTTGGAAAGAAGAAAATATTTTTAAAAGGTAATGGTTTTAATTGAATTAATGAGATGAAAAGATAGAGAAGCCCTGTTTTCTACTTACATGAAAAGAAAATTTTAAAAAATAATCACTGCACAAAATACAAGGGTGGGGTTATGCTGTGGTATTAATTTTTTCTCCATGTTTTTCTTGACGATTCAAGAACAAATTAAAGTTTCCACAGCAAATTTGTTCTCAAAATGCCGAATTGTAACACAATTGCTGACTTCACGTTTCTGAATACCTGTTTGGGAAAAGAAAAGTTTCATTGATTTTTGATTCTTTTGTACTATTCACATTTCTTCAGTTATTTAGACATTTAGAAACATTTTACTCTATCTATATTCCATGAACTTCTAGTTTGTTCATGAAAGTAATTTTCCTCTCTCTTTTCTGAACTAAGTATCTTAATAGATCTCAGTAACAATAATAATGCCATGCATATATTTTTATATTGAAGGTACTGGAAATATTCCATATTTTGACTTTGGTGTTGATTTGTTGAAACTCAAAATGTACCCTATAAAGGGTGAATTTCATTATATGTAAATATACAAACATATACATTTTTTAATTATGAACCATAAAGATCATTTGAAAATGTAGAAATCAAGCGGTAGGTTTAAGGTGACTCATCATCAGCCAGAGGTGAAAACAGTATTTTTAAAAGTACCATCAAAAAGCCGGCTAAGTACTTTTACCAGGTGTCGTAATTCCAAAGAAATCACACCATAGCGTATTTTCAATGGCACTTCCTACCTTCTACAACTCTGTCATATGCTTTTTTATTTTATTTTTACAATGATCTTGAAAGGCAACCAGGAGATAATGTCATCCATATTTTAAAGGTAAGATAAGAACGGTCACTGTGCATACACCTGCATAGCTCTTCTCTAGAGACCCTCTGGATGAGAAGAACCCTTGAAGTATGACAGAACTAAAGTGATTCAAAGTTGCAATAAGTACTTCTGGAAAGTGAGGTAACAGCATCGCAAGGCACTGACATTTCACATTCAACTATTCTAGCTGAAGAGTATGAGAATGACATGATACTTCAAGAATCTAGAAATATTATATAAGTGATACAAAATAATTATCTCCCTCACAGCAAGTATATTGGTAACAATGACTAGCTATTAAATCTAGTTTAACACAATGAATTTTTCTGCCAACATGTTAATACTGAAATGGATCACCTTTAATGGTTTCTCTGCGTTGCAGTTTGTAAGTTTCCTTGTCATGGCACAGTCGATAAATAAAGAAGCCCAAGTGATCAATGTTTTCAATGCGATCAGTGATAACCATGTGTTCATGAATCAGATATGATTGAGGCAAATAGGTTCCAGCCTATATTTGGAAAAGAACATATGAATATTAAAAACATAGTAGAGCAAATGGGAAAAACAGACAAAATTCTTAGAGATTACAGTATGGAACAGAGGTTGGCAAATGTCTGCCCATCATCTTTTTTTTTAATAAAGTCTTATTGGAATACAGTCATGCACATTTATTTACATACTGTCTTTAGCATTGGTATTGAATAATTAATATAGATTTTGTTTCTTGAAAGCCTGTTGTTTATTATCTAGCCCTTTAGGAAAACTTTTATAATTTAAGAAAGTATTTTATTTCAAGATTGAAAAAATATTAAAAGAATAAAAAACTCCAAAGCACAAGTCTTAGTTTCCTTTTAGCTATATTTCTCATCAGATGGGCTAATTAAACAAGGAGCAATCCCATGATACTGTAACAGCATCATTAAAAAGAAATAATTACAAATTTTATTACCTTTATGTTAATGAGTAATTCCAACAGATTTCTGGGTGGCATAACAATGGAAGTATTCAGAGGAATCACATAGCACTTATCCAGGTTAAGATCTAAATAGGCTGTGAGTTTCTGGGAGAAAAAAACATAAAGATACATTTTCGTTAGATTAATATTCATAACATAGGCAGAGCAACTGGATTTTTAATTTGTAACATTAAAATAGTTTGATGTTGGTTTTAGAATATGTGTATCATTTTGCATTTCAACAAATCAAGAATTGACAGGACAGGCATGGAAACAGCAATGGGAGAGGAAAAATTATTGCTATTAGTCAATAAAATTATTATCACAAATTTGTTTTCTATAGTAAGTGATAATATCTATTACAATCAAGTTCAAAAATAACCTGTCAGCTGAATAAGAGATATAGTTAGTTCCCTGATACCCTGCAAGTTATCCATTATTAACTTATCTCCTATGCATCTAGAATAGTACTACTTACCATTATCTTAGAGAACAGGTAAGTCAATGAGGAACGATGGTTGACAAAGATTCTCATACAGTGTTTTTAAGGATTAAAATCAGTTAAATCACATTATGTAAACATTTAAATTTCTGAGTTCAGTAAGTATTAGCTATTGTTATTTACTATTTGTTTTGGATAAGGTTTTTGCCTTGAAGTAAGTAATTTTTCAAACTGGCTTATAAGCATCCTGCAGATGCTTTCATTGGGCATGAAATGTTTGCAAAGCTAACTTTAGTGATAATGCCTAGATGTTCAAAATGGCAAATTTATAATCAGAAGTAATATGTGAACACATATAATATGTGAACTTCTGAATAGCTAAGTCCTGGTTAAAAAAAAAATAGGACAAAAATTGAGGAAATTTAAATATCAACTAGATATTAAAAATAATACTGTAATAACATTAATTTTCTTAGCTATGATAATGATAAGGTTCTGTAAGAAAAGAGACAGCAGCTTAAATGTCTGAGGATAATGTGTCATGTGAAAACAAGAAATAAATAAAAATCAGCAAAGAAAGAATAGCTAAAAAGGGACAGTCATAAAGAACTGTCTCAAAGTGTCTCTATAGTAAAACAGACAAAGTAGTATTTCAAACCCCAAAGTAACATACCTAGCAAAACAACTGACAAATTTAAATAAAAAAAGGGACAAAGTAGGGGGAGAGAGTTAAGATGGGAGATCAGGTTCACTGAGGTTCTGTTTCAGATAAAGAAAGAGCCTATTAAATGCTGACAATTTATCTTGTACAGCAGAAGAAATCCAAGTTCAGTTTTTAAAAGTAAAAAGTAAACTCTGTACAGAATAAATTGGCAAACACTGAAATTAAAACTGCAAAAAGCAAAAATTAAATAACTTTCTTTTTACAGCTCTGAACATCTGGCTTACCTTGTTAAAGTCATGAACGATGTTAGCAGGGTCACTATCTGCAAACTCCGGGACAGGCACGCTGATGAATTCAACCTCATCTTCCTCAAAGATCTTGATATTCTCCTCAATTGTCTGGTAGCGAGCAGCTGGGGCATCTGCAGAAGGCTCATTTAAGATGACATCATCTTTGATGTACTTTATTCCACAGTAGTACACGTCATCTGGCTATGGAAAGTTTAAACACTATTTCAGCAATTCAGTGGGAGACAGGTTTTTAAATATAAGCATTACTTAAGCTGCCACCTCTATCCAAATAGCATCTTGCTTGCAAACTCTTACTTTCAGATGACAAGTCAGACAGTTTAATTACAGAGTTAACATATTCTTTAAGATCAGGTTTTGAAGTATTGCTTAAGAAAAAAAAATGGCTCCACAAGGAGAAAAGCAGCTGATTTTCCCTTTATTCTTTGTGGTCGACAAAAACAGAATACCAAAGCAATCTGGAGACAAGTAAATCTGAAGAAACTCACAGGTCTATATCTAGCTGTAGGCAATATTTTGGTGGAAGGATAAATTCAGAAACTAAATGTTTCTCCTGAAATAAAGTACTACAGAAATTTTGATGTGACTTACTGATAAAATTATTTTTCTGTAATTAGCCAAAAGGGATAATTTTTTTCTGACGTTTCCATAGTCATGCCAGCAGTTTTGACTTTTCCTTAAAATATATCACAATTATGTGGAATATATCACAATTATGTGAAAAATATCAGATTATAGTATCATTACAAAAAAATTTTTAAGACAGTGATCATATAATAAAGACTAAAATATAAGAACAAAATGTTAAGGCACGAAATATCTTTGGATGGCAGAATTGGAAATGATATTTTTCTGTATCAATTTATTTCTTGTAAAAAATCATATTGACAAAGGTATTTCAGTAATGTCTATAACATGCTATCATCTTAATACATAAAATGAGCATGAAATTCATACATCCTCTGAAAGAATGTTTCATTTTTCTAGTAAAATCACTTTGTCAATTTCTCCAATTTTAAAGATGCTAAAAAAATTACTTAATTATTGCCAAGAGAAATCTATCAGAAATAACTCCTGATTAGAAATCATAGTAATTATTAGAAGAAAGATATACATCTTAATCCACTAGGATTACTATTAAACATTCTAAGTTATGAACAACTTTCACCCAAAGTTACTTCAATATTAGTACTGAAGTCACACAATTCTTTAGAGAAATTGATGACTAGCAAAGAGGCAGAGAGAAGTGGTGCTAAGGAGCAAAAGGCTACTGTGGGAGAGCGCACACTCACTACCAAGCAAGTCTAATAATGTGACTTTTGTTGCTGATGTATTTATTCAATTGGCAATTAATACTACTACACTTTAGCCATTAATTCTGATAGGAAATGAAGGTCAGTTTTGAAAAATCACCCAAGATCTATACCCCTTCGTCAGCAATAACAAAGATAATCTGGTTTGGGTGACTGTCTTTCTAAAAGGCTCTGTAAACATATCTTCAGGAGATTTTTAAACACAGCATAGCCTTTTTAAAAAGGACCACCATTCTGTGGCATACAGACAAAAGTACAGTCTTCAAGGAAGTTAGGGCCAATTTTCAAATATACTTGAAGGAAAGCCAAAAGGTTCTTAGATACATTCCCACTTACCTGAAGTGCAAAATATTTGTAAAGGTATGCCCCTCCCAGAATGACACCTGCAAGCATAAATGCTAGTCCAAAGCACATGCACCAACACCAGGCTCTTCTCTGGCCAACTGGTACCACTTCATCTGGGTCCTGAAATAGGAAACAGACTCATGATCAATATCATAGCTCCAGTCAGAATTATAGGAAATACTGGACTGAAAGAAATTTTAGGGATTATCATTTACAAAGAAGATAAAATAACTAAAGGAGGCACTTCTCTAAATTAAAATCAATCGAGAAATGACTTTCACTCAAGGAAATAATTTAGCATTAGAACATTCTGGAGTCAGGATATTTGCAGTTTTTAGATGCTTATTCCCTTTGCTCTTCTAACTCTGTCCCTCTATCACTTCAGTTATAGTTAATTTCTTATTTTTGTCCTGGTTCATGCACAAAGGACTGACAAAGGAGATGAACTGCTGGTATTACATAACTACTGGCTCAAGAAATAGCACAGACAGTAAAAGATTCCAACTGACTTGAAATCACATAATAAAACATGTTCTAGTTAGTAGTGCATATGTACAGTCACGTAAGTACAGGACTCTATATTCTTTACTTGTAAAACTCAATATAGGATGGCTTAAGGGAGAAACTGAGCTAGACCTACATCGACACAGTTAATAGGACATAGAGAAAATTTGGAAGAAAAACTGTATGAACAATGCTGGATATGACTGAGACAAGAATTCAATTAGGACAGAATGAAAAGCTACAGCTGTTTTCAATTCTAAGATGAGGAATTTTAACTTGATACTACATTGGGGAAAAGTTGAATCCCACATGTTCCAGTCAACCAAGAAAAATTTAAGGGTGGACAGTGTATGCTGAGGTTGAGATTGAGGTTTTATTATATAAGATTCAACACTGTAGAATAAAATGCTGTTCCATCTAAGGATTTAATCAAATACTGTGTGTTACACTCTGCTATAGTAGGTGTGGTTGTCAGTGTACTGTATGTAGACTTAGACAATCAGTGTACTGCAAGGAAGCCGTATGTAACAAGAATTAGCCTAGAGGAATTTATCAAGACAAGTAAGACATTCCATCTATGAATAGAAAGTTTCAAGAGCTCCATGGAATCATAACGTAATATGAAACTTGAACAATACAAGTATGGAGTTTTGCTTGAGCAGTTGTCTGACAACTATCTAAAGAGATGATAGTTCCTAGCATAAACAATTTTAGAGTGGAGGCAGGGTGAGGGGATAAAAATGACAGATGGAAAGTGTCATTTCTTAACATTTGGTATCAGCTGCTGAGACAAATATATGTTCAACACCCACCCAGTGTTGGCAGGCTCTCTTCTCTAGTAGCAGTAAGTGAGTAGCCAAAGAACATGGGCAAATACTTGGAAAGGAACATGTAGCCCCAACTGTCAAATTGATGACACACTTCCAGGTCTTTTATATGCATTTTAACTGTTCAACAAACAATAATTTCAATAATTAGAAACATCTACAATGTGCCAAGAGCTGTGCTTGGTCCTTAGCATACGATACATATATGAGATATACACACACACACACACACACACACACACACACACACACACACACACATATATATATTCTAGACTGATCTGAATTATCTCTTTCTTATTATCTCTTTCTTGACAGAGGGTCTCCATGAAGAGAGCACAGAAGGGGTGACAGCACTTGGGGAAGGCTTTCAGGGAAGATACTGGAGTAGAATGTTCAAGCTCATATAAGCATTACCCACACAGATGAGAAAGTTAAAGTGCATTTTATGTATGGCAAGAAATGAGTATCAAGGAGCCACAGACTGCATGACTGGAGTGCCTAATATAAATGGGGAGGGGTACTAAGAAGTTAGAATGGAGAGGTAACTGGTACAGATTAACAAAGAGGGCCTCCCTGATGGCGCAATGGGTTAAGTCACAGCCTATGAAGCTATCCGCAGCCACTGCAGATCGAGCTCGATTCCCGGCAGGGACAGTCCGACATAGCACAGCAGACCTCTCCTGTCTCGCCCGTTGCTCCCCTCAGCAGTGTGTTTTAGTAGATCTGCCTGTTCTGCTCCAGCTCTGTCTCTGGTGAATCCTCTCACCACCCCACGCCTCTGGCCTACACCCCAGTTCTTGTATACATAAATAAATCTTTTTTTAAAAGATTATTAAAAAAATATAGCATGAATACCATGCTATAAAGTTTGAATTTCCACATTCATTAAAAACTCATATTTCAGGACTACAACAAAAAATTAAAAATATTTCTTTCTTAAAGAATTTATGAAAAACACTTCACTTACCCAAGATCATTTGCTTAGAACCTTAACAATGTGACATCAAAGTTCATGCACGACAGTAAGGTGCTTCATAAAAGAGCTAATAGGTATTCAAAGTTCATCTAATCTCTTTTTTTCCTGCTTATTTCTAGTGACCACTTTCTACCTTGCACTAGAATAATTCATACACAGATCTTACCTCTCCCTACTAGGCTATAAAGTTGGCATGATAACCAGTCATATTCATTTTACATTATGGGTAGCTTGGCACTTGGTTGTCTCTCAACAAATATTTGATGAGTGAATGACATTTAGGTATGTTTTAAAACTTTTTGATAGCCCATTAAAGCCCTATGAGCAAGAAGTATAATGGAGGTGGAGGGGAATTATTTGGCGGGGGGGGGTGTTAGTACTTAGCTCAGTTCAATACTTATTAAGGGCCTGTTATTTGCTATGTTGTATGCTAGACCCTCTGGGAAATTCAAATGTGATTAAGCCATGGCTCATATCTTAAGCAATTTACAGTCAAGAATAACATTATGTGTGACAATAAATGACATTCCATATTATAATCTGAGTCATAAAGAATGGATTAAAGTGCATTCAAGACAAAAATTTTTATTTATTAAAAGCATATTTTAAATGAATAGATTTGAAAGTTGTTTAAACCAATTAGTAATATTGCTTGAGATCAATAATCAAGTCAATTAACTCAAATATATACATATGAACTCATAGTATTTATTATTCAAAAAAGGCCCAAACTAGAAACAACACAAATACCTACTCACTAATAGATGGATTAGTAATATGGTCACATGAATCTCAAGAATACGCTAGCGAGTAAGTCCCAACACAAAAGACTAACTAATGAAATGACTCCATTTTTATAGAATTCCAGAAAAGGGGGCCTCCCTGGTGGCACAATGGGTTAAGTGCTGCACTGTGGATCTGTCAGCAGCTGCGACACGAGTTCAATGCCCAGCCAGGGAGATTCCCACATGGTGCAGCAGACCTCTCCTGCCTTGCCCTTTGCTCACCTCCTCAGCAGTGTATTTTGGACATCTGCCTGTTCTGCTCCCCACTCGGTCTCTGGTGAACCCTCTCGCTGCCCCACACCTCTGGCCTGCACACCAAAATGCAAAATAAAAATAAAAATAAATGCATGTATGCAAAATAAAAATAAATCTTTAAAAATAAATAAATAAAAATAAAATTCCAGAAAAGGCAGCACTATAATAACAAAACACAATTTAATGGCTGCCATGGTCAGGGAATGGGTGAAGGGAAAATTGAAGAAGCAGGAGGAAACTTTTTTTTTTAAGATTTATTTATTTATGCATCCCAGCTGGGGTGCACGCCAGAGGTGCGGGGCGGCCAGAGGGTTCACCAGAGACAGAATGGGGAACAGAACAGGCAGATCGACGGAAATAAACCGCTGAGGGGAGCAGCCGGTGAGGCAGGAAAGGTCTGCTGCTCCATGTGGGAATCGCCCTGGCCGGTAGTCGAACTCACATTGCCGCTGCTGACAGCTCCACAGTGCAGTGCTTAACCTCTGCGCCACCAGGGAGACCCACAGGAGGAAACTTTTTAGGGTGCCAGAAATGCTCCATTGTGGTAGCAGGTGACTTTACACAATTAGTATAAATTCAATCAAACTGTACACATGAAATGGGTGAACTTTATTGCTTGTAAATTACATTTCAATATATGAGGTAGGTGAGGAAAAGAAAAATCAACTGAATTTCTACACACCAGGCAATAAAAAAAAGTCCTAATAACAACAAGCACTAGGGAAACCATGGAACAATGGTGACTGGGGACCTCCACACAGCTGACAGGAGTTGGTACAACTGCTTTGGAGTACAATACGGCAGTATCTAATACAATTAAAGATACACATACACACACACACACACACACACACACACACACACACACACACACACAGCATATGAGCCCCCAAAATTCTTTTCCTAGGCATATAACCCTAAACCTTTGTACACGTGCATGAAGTAGTATGTCCAATAATGATCAACACAGAACTGTCAATTAAAAAAAAATTGGAAATAACCTGAACAATCAAGTGGGGAATAAAGTATAAAGGTTCATATAATGAGCGCTAATATGAATCAACTAGCATATTATTTTGAAATAAATCTCAGAAATATAATGCTTAACCCCCCCTCCCAAAAAACAGGCAAATTAGATATTTCATACATTATATGATATTTAAGACTTTCAAACCATACAAAAACTACATTACAGGTTCTCTTTGCTTTTTTCTATGATTGGACTATTTCATAATTAAAGAACAAAAAAAAAATCAAGAAAAAGGAAAGTCACTTATTAACCAGAGTTTCTTCAATGAGGTATAAAACTTCACCTGGCCTAATTTAAAATAAGTCACTGAGACACTTCCTCCTTGTACTTCAATAAAACTGGTGCACCTTAAATTATACAAATATGGTAAAAGAATTCCCACAGGTGCCATACAATTAGTATCTCATTAATCTTCCTAAAATCTCAAGATTTTACCCCAGTTTATAAATGATGACACTGAAGCACACACTGGCCTATAATCACCACTCAAAGCAGATATAGAGAGAAATGGCTTTCAAAAGCATTCCCACTCTTACACTGTACTCATTCCTGACTCAAATAAATCTTACTGTCATGTGATAAAGTAAAATTACTTAACCAATTATTTTTTAAGTAAAATGAAAGATAAATTCTGTTCTGGAACTTCAATTAGTTAAGAATTAGGTCACCTCAATCAGTTCTGTAAGAGGCTTCAAAAATTTTGCTTCAATAATAAACTTAACTCAGATGAAATGGAAGGATTTTCACACAATTTTTATTTTGTGCCCATAATAACAAATCATTTCACATCCTCAGGCACTTCTATTTGAGTCTTCTTTATTGGATAAACGAAAAAACATTTTTTTCAAGGTTCTCAAATACACTATTTTACACTATTATAGAAAATGCAATAACAATGCTTTAGGAATCAGAATCTACCCTAAAGAAGAAACTATTTATTGGGGTTAAAATAAGTGTTTTACACACACAAAGGTGTGTGCGCTTGTGTGTGCACACACACACATTAAAATCTCAGGTATAAAAATGAAACAGAAATACCGAAAAGAATCAATATGATTTATTCATTTTAGAATATTCTGAACTACAGAACCTTCAGAAATAGATTTAGCAACTTCAAAACACAAACATTTTAAAACACATTTGGTAATATGGATAAATATAAGGGTACACAGTTCAGCTACCCATGAATGTATTATATGACCTACATACTGTTTTCCAAAATATACAATTAGCTACCAACATTTAAAATCTAACAATTATATTTTTAAAAACTGACCTCTCGTCGATGTTCCAGATTTTGTAACTCCTCTCTCATCATTGTTCTCCCTAATTGAACACCAAATACATCAAATCTTTTTCTACAATGTCACTTGGTCTTGAAATTTATTTTCATTTTCATCTATTATTGAGTATGCTTCCTTGTGAGAGGCTACTTTCATAAAACAAGTCTATAGGCTACTTCCCCATATGAAAGATTTTCAGTTCTGGGTCTTACAGAATGGAAAAAATATGGTGAATAAAGCACCTCAATCCTTAAATGAAGAATAAATACTTCTTTACAAAGAATAAATCCAAATAATGAGGTCATCAGTAAATCAAAAAATCATGATAGAGACGCCAGGATCGGACAAACCCAGAGAAAACCAGGGTCCAAGAGCAATAGGAATCAAAGAGCTATTCCAGAAAACTCCCAGTTCCCAGGATAGGTAAGAAAGATGGAGAATGACAGATGGTTACTTATGGTATAATACCGTCTACATGACATTCTGGAAAAAGCAAACTATAGAAAACAGGAAATAGACTAGGATGAGATGGGACTGACTACCACATAGCATGAACATTCTGGGGGTAAGGAAAATATTCTGTATTATGATTGTGATGATTACACAACTATATACATTCGTCTAACAGAACTATATGCTTAAAAAGGTCACATTTTTCAATATTCAATACTCCAGTAAACTTGAATTTATGGGTATCACGAATGGGTTTTTTCCCTAAGACTCCAAATAACTGATACTGAAAACAACTGATACTAAAAACAATAAATCTCTGGGAATGAGGGAAAAAAACAAAGATAGAAAGATTGATAGTACAAGAAAATATCAAAATATTGGAGGATGGGAAGCAGTAGGACAAGTAAAATTTTAAATTTTGTCTCACC
The DNA here is from genome assembly GCA_004024925.1 of Scalopus aquaticus. Lineage (NCBI taxonomy): Eukaryota > Metazoa > Chordata > Mammalia > Eulipotyphla > Talpidae > Scalopus > Scalopus aquaticus. The sequence goes on along the minus strand of PVIJ01003907.1, from coordinate 11,366 downwards.
TCATTATAAATGTGGGTTACTAATAGTATCTATTGCATAGACTGTTGTGGGGAATAAATGAGGAAATATATGTGAAGCATTCAGATCACTGCTTTGTACATAATAAATACTAAGTGCTCCATAAAGGATAGTTATTCGCCCCATCACCATCTACTTAACTGGGAAAGGTAAGCTGAAACAAGTGTCTTCTGGGACTGAAGTCAATAAAAGCAATCTACAGCAGAATACTTTAAAATTCAATTAGGAAAAAAAAGGCATTTACATTCCTGAAGAAGAAAGTCAAATCACTTCTTGCTCCAATAAAAATTTTAAAATAAACAAATTAAAACATCATCATTTACTATTTTAAAATTTTCCAAATGTCCTAACTATATTCTTAGAACCTGAAATTATACAGGAGATTGTTCCAAATGTTTACTATTATGTGGAATATCAGTGTCTTTCATTTATGATATGTACAATTTATTCACCTGACTTCTAATTAGCTTTCTTTCCCAAATAATGGAAACATCAAGAACATGATCTAGTGGTCTGTTCCTTATTACTAGCACTGATTAGCAAATATATCCTGCTGTATATAAAATACAAAATTTCTGGCTAATAAGCTAACATCTACAAACATTTGTTTACATATTCTTATTCATTTAATTGGTATTTGAATTTTGCTTACTCGTTTCACTCCTCATTGAGATTGCTACTATCTCAACATGGTAAGAGAGTCCATATAAGAAATGTGTTTGACACATCAAAAGGAAGTAGTTTTCTGAGAATTGGCATCATATGGATAATTGAGTAATTGCTTTAATCTGTGGAGGTAGGACTAAAGATGTTTAAGAAAGGAGAGCTCAATCTAAAATTACAATGTCTGTAAAACAGATCTCTCATTAATACGCCCCCTTTTTTGTTAGCAAAACCTATATAAACAAACCACAATACAGGGGAAAAAAATTAAAAGTTTCAACCCACACATAGCAATTTAACTATTGTAAGAAATCTTTGAAATCTGAACCAAATTACTCACATTGTATAAACAAGCACAGGTTCAGGTTAAAAAAATTGTTCAACAAAACAAACTGGGGCTATAAATGCTTTCTGTGTTGGATCATTATTTAATCACCTTTAGTCATTAAAGATAAACATTTATCTATGACAAAGCAGAATATTAATATATAAATACCTTAATCTTTTTTGAAATATTTTTGAAAATGACCATCATTTCCATATAATGTTTATTTAATCTACACTGAACAGAACAAGACTAGAAATATATTATGAGGTGAAATTTCAGCAGATTTTCAATTATTTTGTTAAGATTTAAAGGCAATGGGATAGTCAAAAGTCTAGGCTAGCACTAACAAGCAGATGTTTGTAAACAACAGTATTGTATACCCATGTTTTTTACTGCTAATGACATCTCAGGGGTAGATAAATTGGTCAAGGTAAATTTCTGCCACGGGCTGATTATGAGTTCATAATTCTAATAAGAATATCAACTGTCTTCTTAAAAAATTAAGTATGATAGGAATGTTCTACTCTCAATAATTTGTAAAAAAATTAAATATCAAGATTAGAGCGAAGGAAAAAAGCAAACCTGTTCTGAACACATTTTGTACAAATCTTGGACTTTAATTTCATACAATATAACAATAATATATTCAAATGTGAGCGATTCTATTTGAGATAAAGAATTTTAATAAGAAAATTCCAACTATATTCTAAAAGCACAAAATAATTTAAATGTGGAAAATTGTATATTCTGTCCATGTTTAGAATTTTGAAGTTATAAAAATAACTACTAGAAAAAATAATTCCAGTTCTTAAAATCAGGGTTATTTGTCTCTCTATAATAATAGTTTCCACTATTATTAATTAAGTTCATGTTTAATGTTAAAGAAAACATTCTAAAAAATCTTCAAAAAGTTATCAAGATAGCTGAGTTGAAAGCTGCAAGTAAAACAGCTCAATCTTTTAGAGAAAACAAAACAAAACGAAACCAGTCATATCAAGCACCAGGAATGAGAATGGTATCAGGCCAGAAGATAATGGATCAATGCCATCAAAATGCTGAAAGAAAATCACTGCTAAGCTAGAGTTTTATACCCAGATAAATTATCAATTAAATGTGAAGACAGATGAAAGATTCTTAGACATGCAAGATTTTTTATTAAAAAAAAAATTCTTGCTTTTCTACAAATTCATAAAATGGCAGAACCAACATGAGACAAAAGCAAAAGTAATTCAATTCCATGATGATAATTACTGTCAGGACATCTGCACAGCAACATGCCTAGGGAACAACCAGTCTGGATGTTGAGAATGAAGAGCCACAGGTAAAAATAAAACAGTAAAATTTGGTAAGTTATCTGAGTTTATAGCTACCAAAGGCATTTGTACCGCTGTAAGAGCATAAGATGAATTTACAATAACATAGAAAATGAAACAATCCTTCCTCTCAGTCTCAGAAACAATCATCAAATCCAGGGAAATTACAAAGCTTTTGTATGAAAAAAAGAGAGTGAGAAGTCAAAATACACATATAAGATGCTAACACTGTTCATATGAATCACAATAAATGCACTGAATATTAATTTAACCAGAAATTACTATGATTATACAAAGAGAATAGACTAATGTGTGAAGTATGTAAGCATAGGAAAAAAAAAAGAATCTTCTTTTGGATGTTGCAGTGATGCAAGTAATTTACTTACTGCAGCTTACTTTTTGGTTTTTATATTAGACAATTTTCAATGTTATAATAATATTTAAAGCAGAGAAGATGATTCAGGATTTAAACTTTATTCTTAACTCATTCTGAAAAACTCTTTGAATATTTAAAAATAATTCTGGTATTAAAAGTTAAACATTCAACTATGAAAAAATCTGTAAAAACTTGTTTTTAAAGTATAAATTCCACTATCCTAAAAAAGTTTATGTAAATATTTCAAAAGTCTCAAGTATTTCATATTAACACCACAAGTAGTGTCAGTTTCCCAAATAAATTCCAAGATATCTAGCTCAAACATATTAGTATTTGTAAGTTATGAAATTTGATTTCAACATTAATTTCTCCTATCAAATTTACATTAGCTCTAAGTCATAAAATTACCCATTTATCAGCATTAAAAGATAAAAACATTAAATGGAAAATGAGAATAGCCGTCTATCATAAAGAGTAATTTTTTCATTTATCTAATTCAAGATTAGAAATTCTTGTGCTTAACAATAATAAGTCTATGCTCATTCATACTAAATTTTTCCCCAATGGTAGTATAAAAATAGTTCATAAAGGTCTTTTTCCTCTAATCAATTAAAGAATTTTAAAAATCTTGAACAGTTTAAAATAATTTCATTCATTCAACTGTTGGTAACACATAAAATAGGATTATATTGTAGATGTCCTTAAAACTATTAAGAAAACACATCACAAATACTGATTAAAGAAGACCGTTCTTAGGGTCATATCTGTAATATAACTTCCAATTTTCAAAAATCCAACTACCTAAATTGTAGGTTTCCATTGTTAAGGGTTGTGTAAAAACAAAAATAAACAGGAAATGACCCTTTACATGTAACGTAAGTTTCTTGAAAACATAACTCCAGAGTTCTACATCACTTAAACAAAAACCATCTCAGTCAGAAATTCTAATTTGTCATATCCTCTAGTAGGTAGCAGTTAACAGCTTGAAGAAATCCTTTGATGGCAAAGTCCTTAACTCCTTCAGTTTAAACTCTAATAATAAAAAGAGCCAAGTTCAACATAAAGTTTAAAGAGGATGAATTCATTGATGTTATTTGAAATGACAATTTTTTTTGGATTTTCCCTATTGACAGTATGATATGCATAACAGTGTTATGATGCTTTTGCTGTAATAGGAATTCATAAAGTATTTCTGAATAGATTTACATTATGATGGAACAAGAGAAATAAAATGTCTCATAATCACTATTTATTATACTTTTGATGAAGCAAGTCAAGTTTTAGCAATTTGTAATGAAAACCTCATGAGTTAAATTTTAAATCAACTTAAATAGGTTTGTACCACATGTTCTGAGAAATATTTCTAGTTAAAAAATGCTTCTATTCACTTAAAACTCTTATGTGGCAGAAATGAATTTCATAACATTTTATAGACTTATGATTTTGCCATGCATAATACACTGCTTCTGTCTAGTCTGAAGAAAATATGTTTAAGATGAGGCTGGGAAGATCCGAAGGAGGTCACCTGGGCTTCAACTGCACAATATGCAAAGTGTCCATGAAGCAGCAGCAGCAGCAGCAGCAGCAGCAGCACAGCTGCTGCTCATGGGGGAGATGTATACAGTTTGGAGGTCCTGTCAAGTCATCTGAGATGCACAGGAGCATTAATTTATCTCCTAGTATTAAGCCTCATTTCAGATATCAATACCCTCATGCAGAACAAAAATGTAATATGACCAAAATTTTTACTGTCCAGTATTTACAAATACTGAATTTTACAACTAAGTAATGAGATGCACTTTGATAAAGAAAACCAAGTTCCTAATTCTCCCTCTAAGGATAAACATACTTCAGTAAGTATCATGTATTTTATCTTCCTCCTCTTCTTCCCACCATCACCACCAAAACACTTGAAATTACCAAACCCTTCAGTCCTGCTTATAAAGCTAAGAAAAGCCAGTGTCAAGAACTAGGGCCAAACAGTCTTTTGTGGTGAACAGTTGCAGAACTTACTAAATTAGCAATCCTTCCCTTTTTCTCTCTCTTCCATCTTGTCTCATTATCTCTTCTACACACATTTCTCTCAGTTTCAAAAAGGTTACAATGACAATGCAGGTGAAAGAGGAGGCAACACTATAAGCAAAATGGTTTCTGGGGATACCTATGAAGCAAAGTAACGCCTTTCCAAGATCTGATACTAGGAAAGGTGTTTCACAACTAGGTATTACAACAAAAGACTTGTTGACAAATAGTGTTCTCCAGTAGGTAACTCAAAATGAAAACGTGGTTATTACATAATACCTCTAATCCATCTTTCTCTCTGTCTCACTGCTATTAATATGAGGAAGGCAAGTAACATGCTAAATATGGAGAGGATAAAGGAACAGTCTGGTTTGGGTGAGGAAGTAGTTGTTATTTTTCACAATTAAAACAATTTAATTCCTGCCAAATATAATTATGCAATCCTAGCATCCTCATAGAACTTAAAAACAGGAAGAGTCCTTACAGGCCATCTGGTCCTACTTTCTCATCTTGGAGATAAGGAAAACTATAAACTTTAGCCCTAGATCAAGCAGTCATGTAATGACAGAACTGGAACTTCTGACTCAGCACACTAAGTATTTACTCAGATATAGGCAAACATACAACAAACAATTTTCCAAAGTGCAACGCTATGGACACAGACATAAATGAATGTTATCTATAACACAAAAAAATTCACATAACTTTAAATTCACCTGTTACACAAAACATAGGTTATACTCTACTGCTTCTATACCTCTGTGCTTTGTGGTAACAGGGACAGGTGGAGGAAGATGAAAATAGATGTAGAATAATAAATAGCAAGCTAGTTAAGATTATATAACCAGAAAACATGACTGTTTGAATTAATAGCTACTGAAAAGACACGACAAAAAAAGGAGTAACGGAATTGCTTTCAGAGGATTCCACCCTGCAGCAAGAAAAGAACTAAATAAACAGCACAAGACAGGAGCAGTGTAAAAGTACTGGAATGTATGTTACATAAGCCAGTTGACTGGAGTGATCAGAATTCTTGTGGCATAAGGCAGTAGAATCCGCATGCTAAAACCAGCATCTCAAGATGATACCACAGCAGGTGACGGGAAAGAGTACATTTTCAGAAGCATGGATCTATGGCATATTTGAAAGGTTAAAAGAGGTGAAAATTCTTGGGAGAGTTCTGGTCCATAGTTAGTGGTTGCTTGATCCTCTCAATCTAGGCAAAGAAATGCCCCAGGAAAACACCCCCAGGCTGATCCTGTGCAGAATCCAGGCAGTCACAGAACAGTCACTCTCTGAGGAGCAGGAGGACATTATGTAATCACTGCCCAAGCTTTAAGGTGAAATGATCAGAAGTTCTTTCACAAATGTCTGTCATTAAGATTTTCGTTTACTGTTAAGTGACAGCCTGATTATAAGGATTCTACTTTTAATGTAGAGCAATATTTTGTCACTCCTTGAAGAAAAGTCTTTCAGTTTATAGCTAGAAAAAGAATTAGTCATTTTGTATCTGCCAATTCATCCATGACTGCTGGGTGGTTACAAAGAAGACTCTGGCCCTCACTGCTTAGTTCCAGTATTTTTCTTTGGACACAGAGATCTGAGAAAATAGAAATGGAAAACCAAGCACAGAGCTATGAATACTTTTTTATAGCTGCTACGACCACAAAATTTTAATATGGTGGAAAAGGGAGAAATTCTGAGAACCTGAAAACTGGGACACTATTTCAGCTATGACAGAAAAAAATAGCAAAAACTGAATTTAAAGCAGCCCAGTGACTTAATTCTGATTTTTGACGAGATTTTCAAATCTCCTTCATTACAGCAATACAAAGCAAAGCTGCCTGAAGTGACATCATCCCATGCTCCCTCTCTTTTTTTTAACGTGGGAGGAGTTATATTTGTTTGGAGGATTTTAAAAAGATATATAATCGAATTGAAATCTACCTATATCTATTTATCCATGTATTTGAGACTGTTGTGACTGGGCATTAGACTATCAACCCATTTTAGGTACAATGAATATTAGATTAGCATAGAACGGAGTTAATAATTTGCTAGTGGAATCATCATCTGTGCATTCCAAACATTTTCTTTTAAGACCAAGACTGTTTGCAATGGCTTCAGGAAAATAATACCAACACTAAAACTCCTAAGTCTTTTAGGGAATGAGCTCACTGATTTCAAGGCAAAGCAGACATTGAAAACTCAGCTGACATTTGTTTTTAACCAGAACTTTCTCAGAAAATAAGTACAAGCATGTCCAGATTAACATTCTCAAAAAAATTTAGTGTATCAGTGGTCTATTTTTCAGTAATAATTTTCATTAGACCATGTTAAAAAAATGCTTATTATTCATACCTGCAAACAAATTAGGTATTTTTTTTTTAGTTAAAACTAAGTATACCCTATTGAGCAAAGGTCTTGAAAAATGATAAGGAAGAAATAAGTTAAGCAACATAAATAACCGACAGAATTGATATTTGCAGCCCAAAGATTTGATAGTTTTCTATCAAAGGCTGTGAGGCTTTCCTTTCTAACTCTTTAACAATTACAATCATATTTTAAATAGATATTATTGTAAGCCACTCATAGTTTGCACAATTTTATGACCCCATTCTATTTTTCTATGTAGGGCTGCGGGGAAGAGGGTTAAATAAAAGACAATATTGAAAGGGACCAGGGAAAAATTTTCGACATTTGGTTTCACTTCGCTAAAGAATCCAGATAAAATTCTGAAAGCCAACTGTCGATTTTACACTAACATCCACAGAGTAATTACCAGAAGTACTTGTTTTACTTATAAAATCAACAGTCCGAACCTGGTATGAACAGACGGTCACCTTGCTTTCTCCCCTCCCACGCTCCCCTGCCCCTTTTTCCAGACCCCACCGTGAAGTTCACCTGCCAAGACCAAAAGGTGGTGGTGAAAAAGAAAACTGTTTTAAAATTATGAGGTTTAGAATAGCTGGACTTAGTCCAGGTGCAGTTCAGCCTGGAATCGAAAGTAGGAAGAGGTTTAGGCTTGTAATGATGTCAGCCATTTTAGGGACATTATTTATACTGGGAAGGAAATGCCAAACTCTGTTGTTGTTTTGCTCCTCGCCGCTGGCCTGCAGGTCTAAGGGGCCGAGTCCCCCCCACGCAAATTCCCCCGAAAGCACCAACCACTGTGAGAGAGGCACAATTCTTCATTCTTCTCTCTCCGGGCCTCCCAGGTCCCCCAGGAAGCTTTAGGAACCGTTTCCTGAACACGCACTTTTTTACAAAGCAGCGGCGGCAGCCACAGGACAAAAAGGGGAGCAGCCCTTGCAAAAGGAGAACTCGGCTCTCTGGTGGACCCTCTCCCACGCCCCGCGCCCCCTGGCCCCGCGCAGCTCCCGCGCCAGGCTAGGCACCCCTCCCCCGTCCTCCCCGGCCCTCGGACCTTGCAGTCCACTGCGACGGCGTCGGGGGGGATGATAAGTGCCTCCTCGCCGCTCTGGGGCTCGTCCTTCTTGGCCTCCTTCTGGGCCAGAGCCGAATTGAACGTCACCTTCACCATGGCGAAGCTTGGGGCGCCCTTGGAAGGCAGCGCAGGGTTCGGGGCGCGGGCTGTGGACTCCGGGCTGCGACGGCAGCCTCCTCTGCCGAGCTCCGGGCGGGGCTCAGCGGCGGCTCAGGAGGGTCCGACCGTTCAGCGGCAGCAGAGGCGGCTACTGCAGCACCTCTCCTGCAGCCTCCCAGCTCCCGACCGAGGGCGGAGACCACTCGCTCAGCCCGGGGGCGGGGCCGGGCCGGGCCGGGGGCGGGGCCGAGGCCGCGGGGCGGGGCGAGTCGAGCGCCGGGGGCTGGGCGCCAGGCCAAACCCCGCCTCCTCCCCCGGGTCCCACGCCGGGGTCCCGCCCGCCTGGGGTGGGGGGGGAGACTGGAAGGAGGCCGGGCGCCCCCGCGAGCGGCCTGGATTTTCCGGTTCAGAATTCGCTTCCAGCCAGTTTGCCTTGGGCCCAGTGTTGCAGGTTCGTAGCGTGGTGAACTTTCCTGACTTCGACGCAAACGCGCACTAACCTCTGGCAGCACCAGGCGGGCCTTTTCCCTCCTGCCTCCCCACTCCGAGTGTAAGGGAAGCCCCCCCCCCAACCTCCATTTTCTCACTTTTGTTATGGAACTGCCTCAGTAGGGCACAGAAATGTTTCAAGCGCTGTATCCTAGTAATGTGAGTTCTTCATCTTCCCCAGACCTCACCCAAGGGCGTTCCCTCAGACTCGCCTTGTTTTCTTCCCCTCCCTCGTTAGGTCGGTGCCTGCCCTGCCCAGTCCCAGAGCAATTCGGAGGAGGGGCTCTTGGCAGATTTATATTTCATACATAAAACAAAATGTTCCATTCTTGTGCCGACTCACAAAAGTCCACATGCAACAGGGCTAATTTGTGATTATAGGCAAAGTATTTAACGAATCTTTAGTTTTCTGTAAAAAAAAAGTTACGGGGAAAGCAACATTTTGAAGAAATTTCACGTAACTAATTCGAAGGAAGACAAAAACTGGCATTCTTACTGAGCTTATGACTGTCCACAGATGCCCCTTTGAACAAATAATTGGCCTTGTACCCTTTCCCCACCTGCTTTCACTTGGGTCCACTAGAGATAGAGGTGTACTCTAGGTTTCTGCTGTTATCTCTGCTCTAGCTCAGTCTTGAAGAAAATGGGTTAGTCTGAGGTAGTTGGGGATGTGACTGCTCAAGAAGGGTGTTACATCTCTTAGGTTCTTCACAGAATGAGACCACAAATCCTTGAAAGCAACCCGAGATCATGTATTTCCAGGTGTCATCCTGGGCTGAGATAGAAACTGGTCCAGACCTTAAATGTCCCTAAACCTTTGAAATTCATGTGAAAGTGAATTGTATTCAGTTCAGAACAGGAAGAGCTGGGTTTCAGTTCTGAGTTCTGCCCATAACTAGCCATATGACTTGCAGCAACTTAAATTCTCTGGGCCTCACTTGTCTGGAGATCAACTCAGTCAGATTGACTTTAGGAACTGGTATTTTCATGGATTTCCTGAGGTCTGGTGATGGAAGGAATTCTGGAAGCAAGATCTGGATAATTATAAATATCTCCTTCCTGCATCTCTTTTTTGTTATGTAATGATGAAAAAATCCTCAAGTCCTTTTGCTCTGGATAGGGAAGGGAAGAAACCAGCATTCTGAGTGACACTAGTAGACAGATTTGGAAACTGAGGCAAAGAAAGAACAAAGGATTTTGACAGAACGAGAAATTATCCCCACCCAGCAGCCTGGGATTTCTATTTTAAAAGACTTACAGATAACAGACCATTCATTATTTTGTATACCAGTGGAGAGAGCAACTAAATCAGTTGGCATACAGTCTGGGAATAATAATCTGGTTTTGTTTCTCCATGTTATCTGGTGAGTCTACAAAACTGTGTAGTGCACAACAGCAGAAATAATAAAGAAGTTGGATGAAGACCAAACATAGCAAAGGCAGTCTCGTGATTTTTGGGAGGTTGCGCATTGACCCTAGAAACTAAGAATTTGGGAAGGAGGGTGGTGACTCAACAAAAGAAAGTTGAAAACACAGTCCTAAGGTACAGTAGCTACTGAATGTAAAGGGAGTCGTAGAAGACCATTGTTTTCCTTTTTTCATTTTGATTCTGAGAGAGTAAGACTATTTTTAAAGTGAGGTTTTACATTTCACCTGGATTTTCATGTTTGTTTTTTATACTTACCAGGAGGGGAGGACAATAGGGAGTCAGGGAACTAAAGCAAGAATTTTAGAACATTTAGATGTGTTTGATGTGGGTAAAAAAGATTTTGTTTTACTTTGTTTTGTTTTCTTCAGTTTCTTTGTATAGCCATTCCTTCTGTCCTTCCTTCTTCAGAGAAATTTCTTGACATTTAGCAGGATGATTTTAAATACATTTTTGTAAAGACAGGGGTCCTTGGTGAAACAGTGTTGCTGAATATGCTCTTTGAAATGTGTTCCTAACACCTTCTGTCTTAAATGGATGTGTAGGTTTGGCTGAGCTTTTGTGACCTTCTCTCAACTTTTATAAAAGACCTATTCAAGGCAAGAGGTGAAGACTTTGACTTGTTTCTCTTGAGACTTAAACAAGCACTGTTTTTCTCTCTTTTCCATAAGTTTAAATATCCTTTATTGTTTCTAAATTTCTTACCTCTCAACTTTGTTTCTTAACACCTCCTACCTCAAACAGATATGTTTTCCAGTTATTTCATTTTATACCATGTCATTATTTTTCTTGGTGACCTGACTAAATAAGTTTAGGGATTGTTGTTCTTTTTTCTTCTCAGAATTTTGGGCTGTAATATGCCAAACCTTAGGGAGTTGTTCTAATAATAAACTGGTTCTGTTTTGACTTGATTGGTTGTGGCATTTGGGATTTTTGTTTTGTTTGGTTTTGACTGTGAAAAAAATTAGATATGCAGCTCCATACTGGATGTTTTAGCCTTCTAGTTGCCATCAATCTATTAGTGTTCTTCCTCCAAAGTGTGGCTAAGTACATCTCTGCTTAGAATATGTCTTTTACATTTATTTTTTTTATATTTTTATTCTTATTTATGTCTTTTACATTTTGTATTCCCCTTGGGTAGCCCACTACCAATTCACCCGTGATCCATCTCCATGGTCCCTTGT